>VZUI01027727.1:0-16952 GCA_013401135.1 Cettia cetti
TTCTCTTCTCTTCTCTTCTCTTCTCTTCTCTTCTCTTCTCTTCTCTTCTCTTCTCTTCTCTTCTCTTCTCTTCCTCTCCTCTCTTCTCCTCTCTCTCCACTTTCTCCCACAGCAGCAAAGGACATGGCATCACAGAAGAACTTTCTGCTTTAAACTTTATGAGAGTCCCAGAGAAAAGTCAACATTCCCCCACAATTTCTACTGACCCTCATAATTAACTTAAAAGAAAAGTGGAGGGAAAGCTCTGGCTGCTGCCTGATAGACTTTTAATACATTGCAGATGTTCCCTTGATTTTACTAACTGGAAACACTTCATAACTTGTATCCATAACCTATTCCCAGTACAGCATTTAGCTTTCACAAAGCAGTAATCTTCTCAGCCCTGGTAGCAATACTAAGGTCTGAGGAGGAAAAAAAAACAACTTTACATGGATTTTTTTTTCCCCTTTCTTAGAGGTTTAATAGAAGAAGGTGAACTGACACAGAGTGTTTAGGTTATATCAGTAAATAGCAAAGGGTGAACACTGGAGAAAAAAACCATAATCCAGCTCCAAAACACATCTGAGATAATTCCAGAGGTGTTGGAAACATAAATATGTTGCTTTTCAAGTGTTGGGACACAGTTGGGTGGGTTTGAAAGGAGAAGCTGAAGCTTCTTGACATTTACCTTTGCAGTACCAGTGTGTTACAGATAATTCACTGCCTTTGTAGCTGGCACCAGCTCATTTCTAACACTGCCCCTTCATCAAAGCAAGCTGGGTTGTTTTAAAAAAAATAAACCTTAAATAAATAAAAGGGGAACAGAAATTTCACAGCCATTCTTTGTACCTCCAACACAAAGAGAATTCTTGAGAATGCTCTTAGAGCCCCTCACGGTTCAGATGTTCTGTCACAAGCTGCCAGCGAGGAAAAAGGTGTCAATATTGCTGCTGCACTCATGTGAAAAACAGAATCATTTGATAATGAGAAGATGACACCACTGGCTGCCTTTGTAATGTTTTCCCCCTTGCAGGAGAACTTCCATATCCGGGAACTGGAAGACAAACACGGGCTCTGCCATGCTGGAACAAATTGCTATGTCAGATAAGTAAGTGGAGTCTGGTGTGAAAGGTAATTAAAAAAATTAACGGTGTTTTGTTTGAAGTGGGTTTGTAAAGAATCCCATTGCTGGTGCACAGGTCACAGTAAGTGCATGCATTGGCTACTTTGGGGTGAAAGGAATCTCTCAGCTGGGTGAAGGAGCAGGGCCAGGGCTTGCATGTGGAGTTACCCACTCACACTCACCAGCCTCGGGTGTTCCGTGGGCCCTGGGGTTCCCACACCCGCATCTGCTCCTAGGAAAGGACTGGAATTTCCTTCAGAAAACTGAATTGCACAGAGTCAACCCATCAGTCATTTCTCCTGGCTCGTTTGCCCTCTCTTGCCCAGCAGTCTCACACCATGCACCCTCCTGTAAGCTTTCCTCCTTCTGCTTCCTACCCTCCTTCCACACAACCAAGCAATGCAGCCTCACTCGGCCCATTCAAATCCCATTTCTCTTTTCTCCTCTCAATCCCAAATTCCTTACTTTTCATTTTATAAATTTCCACTGAACTGCACTGTGAGGCTTTTTCCCCTGTTGCTGGGATACCCTGAAGCTTTATTTCCCCTGTGCCATCATTCCAGCTCTGCACTTTGCTTTACTGTGCTTTTCCTTTTCTTTCCCATTCTTATCCTGGATAATTCGTGCAGTCCAGATGAAAACCTTCATGCAGCACCACTTGGAAGCTCAGAACTCTCTTCTTAATCCTCCTCATTTGCTCCACAACACATAAACCTCTTTTCCCTGCAAAACAAAATCTCAGAGGCTTTTGGATGGCTATGAATTTTCTGTTGTTCAGCTCCTCCAGAGGCTGCCACCAGTGGAAGCTGAAATAAAGTCTGTACAGTGAAAACGTAATTTAAAAGGTGTTTTAAAGTTCAACAGTAGTCCTGGTTTGGGGAGGTTGTTGGTTTGGGATTTTTTTTAAGCCTGGAAACTACAACTTGGTGCCTCTTAGGAGCTGAGGGAGACACAGGAACTGAAGCACTGCCTGCCCTGGAAAGGTGAAAACAAGAAAGACAGGAATTCCAGCTCCCTGCTGTCCAGCCCTGTCTAGACTGTGTCCTCACTGATCTCCCCTCTGGGGATGGACTGGAGCCACATTATTTTCTCTTTCTCATTCCCTCCCACCTCCCTCCAGAAAGTGAGGTTATGTCTTCCCTGGGAGGGAGAGGCAGGAGTGAGCTCTGGGGTGTGTAATTACAGCCCATGGGCTGTGTGCAAGCACAGAAACTCCAGTTGTGCCCTGAGGAAAGCAGTGCCAGAGCAGTGGGAAGTTCTCCCTCGCCCTGCTCCTGCTGGAAACGCTCCCTGAGCTTTGCTCCTGCTCCCGTTTTTCAGTGAAAGTTAATTAGAGCAGAATAGGGATTTTCCCATTAACACACTGGCCAACAAAACAAAACAAAACACAAAACAAAACAAAACTTCCTTTATGCTGGTGAGGCCAAAAGCATGGGAAAGGTGGATGTGCTCCCCTAAGAGAAAAGGCATGGGTGGCACAGCCCTGCTCCTGTGGGGATGCTGAGCAGGGCACACAAGGGGAAAAGAGGCTTTTGTGAAGAGCTGCAGCAGTGTCACAACGCAGCCAAACTGATCAGATCTGCTGAATTTTGGTTTTAATGCACGCCACGAATGGGGAGGAAGTGCCTTGAAAGCACTGCCTGATGGGCATTGTTGGCTGAATACAAATCTCAGAAATTCAAAGAAGAGTGAGGCAGGAAGAGCCAGAGGCAGAGGAGCAGCACATTCAAGGGTCAGATTTCCTCATTTACCCCCTGACCCAGAGCTGCTGCTGCCCAGAGAGCAGTGCCACCTCACCTGGCACACCTGAGATTGCCCCTGGCAGCAATCCCTCATCCTTGATCCTTGATCCTTGATCATTGATCCTTTATCATTGATCCTTGATTCCTGATCATTGATCCTTGATCCTTGATCCTTTATCCTTGATCATTTATCATTGATCCTTTATCCTTGATCCTTGATTCCTGATCCTTGATCCTTTATCCTTGATCCTTTATCCTTGATCCTTTATCATTGATCCTTCTTCCTTTCCTTGATCCTTTATCCTTGACCCTTTATCCTTGATCATTTATCATTGATCCTTCTTCCTTTCCTTGATCCTTTATCCTTGACCCTTTATCCTTGATCCTTTATCATTGATCCTTCTTCCTTGATCCTTGATCCTTTATCCTTGACCCTTTATCCTTGATCCTTTATCATTGATCCTTGATCCTTTATCATTGATTCTTTTTCCTTGATCCTTGATCCTTTATCCTTGACCCTTTATCCTTGATCCTTGATCCTTGATCCTTGATCCTTGATCCTTGATCCTTTATCATTGATCTTTTTTCCTTGATCCTTTATCATTGATCTTTTTTCCTTGATCCTTAATCCTTGATCCTCGATCCTTCCTTGCTGCTGCTCACACTGGCTCTGGGAAAAGAGGAGCCATGACCTTTTGTCAAACCTACAGTGCAAGCCTTGGGTTTCAAACACTCCAGGCTGCTCCATCCAAAACCTCTCTTTCCAAATGTAGTTTTCCAGCTCTGTGTTTGTTGGCAGAAGACGAGCTATTAAATACACTTTCATAAATCTGATAGATGTTGCAGTGTTTTAGAGAAAATTTCCTCATTTTTTGTTTCCGTTTCAAGTCCAGATATTTACTGTTCAGGACAAGTTTTGTTGTCCTCGTGACTTTTTAAGATACACAGTGTTTTACAACAAAAAAAGAAAAAAAAATTATTTATAAGCAAGTGCATGCAAGAAGTCCAGTCAGTCAGTGCATCTACAGATGTTGAAATTGTCAGGCATCCAAAAAACCCTCTTATATTGGACAAAAACCATGTTTCTCACAGGAAAAAAAAATTATTTTCATTGCTAAGATATTACCATCAGGATCTTTTCAAATCCATTTCTTTGTATTCTGCTTAAAAGAAAAACTTTTCCACTGGAACGGATTTGATCTACGAAAATATAAAGAATGTGACTTAATAAGTTTACTTGGAAAGGATGCTGTTACTGTAGATATTTATACATGAATCAGACTCTCAGCCCAGCAAGGAATTTCCTTTGATGCCACAATGAAATCAAATGCTTTGTTTATTACAGCAGTGGGGATTTTTTTTTATTTTCCAGTGGAAAATACTATGAGGTGGCAAATCCATCATCAGGGCTCCAGGGCTGGAGCAGGAGAGGGGCTGCAAGAGGAAATAACTCTGCTTTAGACTCAAGTGTGAGCCAGGGGGAGAGGAAAATTCATGAGAAATGAATATTTTAAAAATGGGGGCGTTTGCAGCAAACCATGCCCTTCAGTGGGTGACATCACCCTGCATCACTCCTGCATCATTTCCTCCCTGCCCAGCCCTGCTGGGACTCACTGAACATTCCCAAAGCTTTTGGTGTCCTGAGATTCAGCCCTTGCCTTTGGGCTCTCAGAGCTCTGTGCTGCAGGGATCACAGGAATTGCCTCACTCTTCTAAGGAAATCCCTCCTCACCCCCTTGGTGGTCAGATAATTGCCCTATTCATTGAGAAAAAAAGGAAAATAAATCATATTTCTGCTTGTGGGATGGATAAAGAGCCCATCCTCAGTCTCTTACCACGACATTACAAAACGAACTGAAGAATTTTTATGCTCAACCCTGCATGAAATAGCCTTTTTAGGAGTTGTAGAATTCCTTGGCATGATTTAAATTCCACTTGAGTTTTGCTGAAGTTGTCTATAGCCCTGCATGAGGAACATAATCCTTGTCTGCATGCTCCACAACCCACATAAAGTCATATTTTTGGTCCTTCTGCATCACCTGAAGGGTTTTCCTGCCTGGATTTCTCCTTCTGCCCAGTGCTGTAGGAATAAAACCAGTCTGGCTCCTTTAGAAAACAACTGGGCCACGATTTAGGATGGAGCCTCTCACTCATTTCCCTGATACAGGAGCCAAACCCACCCAAGATAGTGAAAATTCTGAATTTAGGGTGAATGTAATATTAAAGACATTATTAGCTGAGCCTCTAGAAGGTCAAGAGCCTGATGAGATGCTCACAGAGCAAATTGTTTTTGTGAAACAGGTACAAGCTTTGGGTGGACACCTGCTCTGAAATATTTGGTGGTTTGGACATCTGTGCTGTTAAAGCTGTACATGGGAAGGATGGAAAAGATTATATTTTTGAGGTAAGAAATCCTGCTTTTTTTTCAGTATCTGCCTTTTCCTATGACAAACAGCCAAGGAAAGAACCTTTCTGATAGTTGGGCTTTGGCTTATTTGTGTTTCAGGCAAGGCTGTGTATTTTTGAGCACAGTTTAAATCATGATACAAAGCCACAGGTCCAAATTAGTGGCAAAACTTGCTGGAAAATGCAACCCTATGGATGGGAATGTCTTTTGGTGTTGGAGGAAATGTACACAAAGTGCAAAACAAAGCCAAATGTGGATGGCACATTTTGCCAACCCTGATGATTTCTTTCCTGAGCAGGCTTACCAGCTTTTCCTGGAAGGTTTATAGATAGCACCATCCCAAGGGAACCCCAACAAAATTATACCTTGCCCTGAAATGGGAGATTAAGGATGAAGTGGTAACAACTTTACTTTTTTTCTAGCCTAAATATTACCCTGAAGTCCTCATGAATCAGAAGTTTATGCTGTAGGTAATTTTGAGAAGTTGAAGTTTTTCATTTCCTTTGAGGTGTTTTTTTTTATGGAGAACTATCACTTTGTGTAGCCATAAAACAAGTTATCATCACTTTCCTATTGCACAATTTCTTCAGCATCTTCCACATTCCTAGACTTTTATTCAGGAGCTGGGCAAGGATCTCCAGAATCTCCCCACTCCAAAAGAAGTTGTTAAAGCAAAAGGGGAAAGTTCTTTAAAAATGAAATAACCACTGCAAGTTCCATAATGGACCGAGGCTGCCTCACTTCCTGCTTCTCAACAACTCCCCTGATTTCCCATGCCACAGACAGTCCCAATTTCCAAATCCCAGAATTCTAAGAACTGCAGGATCCACCAGGAGCTGGGTTTACAGAGCATTTTAATCAGGCTGCAGAATAGATGCTGCAATTAAAAAGAAAATAAGCGTGGATAGAAGCGTGCTAATTCCTGCCCTTGTCTGGAATCAGCTGAATTGTCTGGGAGATGGCAGTGCTCATCAGCAAGGAGATTTAGAGTCTGTGAAAGACATTGAAATGTGGGGCTATTTGCAAAGTTCACATCCACCAGAACATCTGGAAAAATTAAGATATCAACAGTTATTACTCTGCAATTTTAGCAGAATTCTGGGCTACAATGAGAAGTCTGCACCAAGAAAAGGAGAATTGTTCTCCTTTTGTGTCCTTTCAGCATGGGAAAAGAAATGTCATTAAGTCTGGCACGTGCATGCTGCACTCGAGGGAGCCAGTCCAGAAATCCTGGGCTGCAGCTCCATCCTGGGAGCTGTTTCCACGGGGATGCCAAGGAAAAAACGAGTGTGTGGGTACCACTGACACCTCAGTCCTGCAGAGATTGCCTGACAGGGAACACACAGATTCCCTCTGCAGATTTGTTCTTCCTGGTTTTCACCTGGAAAATCACCTTTTTCACCTTTTCAGTCAGAGTAACCTCCAAGAGGAGGACACAGGTGTGTGTCACCCACCCTGGGAGGGAACGGGAATGATTAGGGGAGAATTCTACCCAAGTGTTCTTCAGACATCCAGAGCAGTTTTGCTGAAGAGATATTATTATTCTGAAAAATATTATTATTCTAAAATAATTGAAGTGATATATTATTATTCAAGCACAAAACCAGCTGTGTTTCTCTGTGAAGGTTTGGGCTCTTTGCAGATTTTTAGGCTGGGGATGTAAGAGGTAACTTTGCCTTTTAACAGAACAGGTTTTCTGGAAAAAACTGCCTCATCCAGAGGAACACAGAGGTTCTTCCTGCCTGTCACTCCAAGGAACTGCCTCCAAACTCCTCTTAGGGAGGAAGGAATTAATTAAAGCATGGCTCAGCTAAGCAGAGGGGCTGTCAGGTTGATCAGGATGAGGGCCAAGCTATGGTTCTGTGTAACAGCCTCATCTCTTCATTCGGTGCCTGTTCTTTCCCCCTCAGTGGGAATTCTCAGCTGCCAAGCATCAGACAAGCTGTAGAAACAGGATTTTAATTAACACATCACTGCAACATGCAGCTCCTCAACTGCCTCCCCTCTTCTTCCTAATAAGACATCCAATCAGGGTCCGTTAAACTTTTAACTTTTTAAATATAACGACTTTTCCCCTTTTTAAATTAACACTTCTGAGGTTTCAGTACTAGAAGGAGCAGAGCATTGTTTATATTTCTGATCCCACTGAATATTATCTTTCCTGTTTCAATCTTGGAAAAGCAAAGCTCTGGGAAAAGAAATAAAAGCTCAGAGTGTGGTGATGAGCACAGCAAAAGAGAACAAATGGAAGAGAATCCTTTCGACTGGCCTCCCAGAAGTCTCCCAAATTTTGTTTTAGATTAAGTGAGCTGCTGCAGGTGCCTTATTCCCACTTGCTTCATTTTGCCCTGAGCTAAATTAAAATTAGCTCCCAAGTGGTGTTTTTGACTTTTGGATTTCGAGAAGAAAAAGTTCAGCCACTGCAAACCAACGCAGGAAATGAAGAAACAGCATTTGTGCAAATTGTATGGGAAGCTCTGCTCTTGGCCTGGAACTCTTCAGAAGCTCAGCTGCCTCTCCTGGCTCCCCACCCAGGACCAAATCTCCTCTGCTCAGGTCAGGGGGGGAGCTGAGCCCAGCTGGAATAGCTGATAAACTCTGAGGTCTCTCCTCATTTCTGCTCTGGAGCATTGCTGTGCTCACAGACCAAAGGGAATGATTTCCTCCCAAGCATGGACCTGCAAACCCCCCTGATTTAATCCCCCCTTCCTCTGCACTTAGCACTCATCCCATTTTCTCTGGGAGTTCCTGGGGCTTTTCCCTCTCTCCTGTCGGACTCCCTGGGCACTGCTGACTGATGGCTCTGGCTGCCCCATCATGTTCCTCCTGTATTTCAGCATCCTGAAAAAAGGAAAAAGAGGAAACTCCTCTTTTCCCACTTTATCCCCAGGGTTCTTTGCCTTTGCCCTTCCTGTCACCTCCCCAGCTCTGCCTTTCCCAGCCCTTCCCAAATCTGCCCAGGACATCCTTGGGGGTGAACTGAGGGTGCAGCAGAGCTGGGTGGGATCAGTGGCAGTGGGAATTTCTCCCTCAAACACCGTGATCCTTTTGCAATTACTGTCAGCTTATAATTGCTCTGGCTCCTTTATAAATCCCATCCCATTTCCCTTCCTAATTACAGATTTTCTTTTTTTCTTGCCACTCTCAATCTTGCATCCCAAATTTTAGCTGTTCACCTTTCCCACTAATATATACAGTCAGTCCTTTGGTGATAAGAGAAATTCATCCCAAAGAACTGGCTACTGAAATGAAAATACACTGATATATGAATGCAAGTTCACAGAGATGTGAATTAAGTGACTGTAATTCATGGTGACCCATGTTTTTACTGGCATCTGCAAAAGGAACGTATTTGATTTTATAAATTACAGATGTCCCTTTTTTTTTCCTGTGAAATCCTCTTAGTGGGAAACTCCAATATTTTAAATAGCTGAACTATATGCTGAACTAAAAACTGGCTGGGTTGAAATGGGATTTTTAAATCTAGCACAGGCTGTAAATAGACTATTTATAAACAGGGAGCTTTGTGTATGCTTCAACTTTGTCAAATCTTCTGAAGTGGGGGGAAATGCCAGCCTGACATTCCTGTAGTCACTCACAGGATTTAAGAGCTGTTGGTGTTGCCCAAAATATTCTTAAGATGCATTTATAAAACATAAAAATATGAAATAATTGTCGTTAACTCTGGTACTAGGAATGAAAATAGACTGTATTCTCTGAAAGGCAAAGAAAATACACCCAAATCATGTAGAGCATCCAGCTGGATCTCGGGGCTCTGCCAGGGAGTGGCACAGGTGCTCTGTTGCCACATCTTTGACCAACTACATTTGTGCCCCTGTGGCAACAATCCCCAGGGATTTTAACAAAACCTGTCCCAGTGATAAGAGATTGATAAGGGCAAATGGCTCTAGCTTAAATGCCAAATCTGTTCAAATCTGCCTGAATTTTTGACTATTCCTGAAAATTCTTCCTTCAAGGAGTGTGACAGCTTCTCCACTGGAATGGACACGAGGCTTTGACACCTCAAGGCTCCTCATTTCCACTTTCCCCACAAGTTCTGCTGAACACCACAGCAGAATCTCCCAAAGGGAGCTGATGTGGGAATTTGCAGTTGTAGGAGTACCTAAAAGCAGAAATTCAGTCCAAACCCAATCCTCCAGGTCTTAATCCTGTCTAATCCTTTGGCAGGACTTTATTGGAGGCAATTTATTTCACAGTCATTCCAAGTAATTGTTTTAATGTAAGTGGATGGTAAACAAAGGGAGGGGTATTCTGCATGCCTGTGAAACTTTTAACTGGTGTTGGTTAAGAGGGGGTTCATCTACACCCTACAGTGCTTATTTTTAAAAATAGCTCTCATTAAAACAGATTTTTAGAGCCCAAACATCTCTCCTGCTCTGAAAATCAGATGGTTTGCAGTGGAGAACCAAACATCCAATGCCCTTCACACCAAAACATTCCTTGTTCAGTCATTATTAACACTTTCCTGGCACTTTGGGTCCCTCTAGGCATGCTGCTAATTCCTCTTGCAAGAAACAGCTCAGGATGCAAGGGAGTGGAGTTTAAAGTGTTCATATTATTTTAAAACCAGCAATAAGTGAGCAGAAATTAATATTAAAGAGCCACACAACCTGCAAGGCTGCATTTTACCCCTTCAGAAATATCAACTCTTACTGGTCGATCAATTAATGGAAAACATTGGGATGTTCCACTTAAAATTATGATTGTTAAAACATCTGGTGGACTTTAAAGAACCTTTCAGTGTACTTATTAAACATCTATTTACTACTGACGATGTGGAAAACCATTCATTCATTTCTAAGGAAGCATTTGTTCTGGAGTTCAATGATGATTGCATCATTTACTCTGGGGTTGTTTTAAAGCCTTTTGGCTGTCAGGAAGCTCAGAGGAGACCTCCTAGATCTGAAAATCCCAGCACAAGCACAGCCAGCTTTTGGGTTGCCAGCACACAGTGCCAGTGAATCTTGCAAATGAACAAACAGAAGAATCATGGAAATTATTTGGGACTTCCAGCTAATCCCATTCTTGGACCAAAGCAGCCTTTGCCACTCAGGAAGAATTTCTACAGCTCTCACCATAGTTTGAAAAGCTCAAGGTTTATATTTTTATAACACAACTACTGCAAGGTGCAATGCTCTTTTAAATCCAAATATCTCTTGAAACATCCAACTTCTGCATCTCATTCCTGGAAACACTCGAATATCCAAAAGAAGGAAGGCAAAACTCTGCCCCTTGTTAATAGAGGAGATGTTCTGTGGAGGTTGGGGATTGAGAAGGGTTTTGCTGCCACTCAATCCCTCCTGCTGCAGGAGGGATCCACACAACGTGGGTGTGTTCCTGCTCTTCAGACTGATCCCTGTGCATCCCTCAGAGGACAAAACTCTTCCAGCCAGGCCCAGAGAAACACCAGAGTGCAACACTGCACGGGGGACAGGCCCTGCTGCACCTGCAAAAAGGATTGCAGGCTCTCAAAAATGAATTAAATCCTATTCTTTTTCTAAGTAGGGATGCCCAGTGCCCTTGTGAATAATAGTTTTTATGTTTTTATTTCCTCTGAAACAAACACAGGTGTGGCAGAAGTGAAAACACTGGAGAAACAACAAATATTCTGGAGAAATAACAAATATTCTGCAGAAATAACAAATGCTTGGGGAGCCACTGAAGTGGAAGAATTCAGTATTGGTTTTATTCCTCAGAATGGCTGCAATAAATAACCACTGAGCACTATTAACCTGCCATGTTTGGAATGGAAATGTGCCGATTTTTATCTGCCTCTGCCATCCTACTTCCTCTGTTGAAATCCTTACTTATTCTTTGCAGCCAGGTTACTTTTTAAAAAAGGCTATCAATAATAACAAGGTGCCATTTAAAGTTTGTCATGAATCAATAACGATCCAGATCTCCCTGGCAAAGCTCCACAACTTGCCAGGAAGCTGATGGTTTTTACTCTGCATTTCCACGTTGCAAATCACCTCATGAACGTGGTGTGAGGCAGAAAAGGGAGGAAACCTTCAGGGAACAATTGCTTCAGATCACTGGACAGCCTAAAAAAATCTTATTTTCCTTATCAGCCCTGTGCTTCCTCCTCCTGTTCCCAAAGAGTGAGCCCAGGTGGGAAGTGAACCACTTTTTTGGAAGGTTCTTTCTCTTTCCATTCTGTGGGAGATTGGGAGGGGAAGGCATTGCAAAGCTGCTGCTCTCTTGTTTATTTTCTGATGGATATAATTACTGTCATTCCTGTGTACTTCTGCAAAAAGCAATCCTGTAAATACACACCCTGCCCTCCTGCAGGGATGAGGAGGAATTTTCTTCCCTGATGTTCTGATGATTTTGCAGCATTTTCCTGCCATTTCCCTCCCAGCACTGATCTCCTGTTGATTTTGCAGCATTTTCCTGCCATTTCCCTCCCAGCACTGATCTCCTGTTGATTTTGCAGCATTTTCCTGCCATTTCCCTCCCAGCACTGATCTCCTGTTGATTTTGCAGCATTTTCCTGCCATTTCCCTCCCAGCACTGATCTCCTGTTGCATTTTGCAGCATTTTCCTGCCATTTCCCTCCCAGCACTGATGTCCTGTTGATTTTGCAGGTGATGGACTGTGCCATGCCCCTGATTGGGGAGCACCAGGCTGAAGACAGGCAGCACATCACCGAGTTAGTCGTAAGCAAAATGAACCAAATGTTGTCCAAAACTCCTATTCCATCTCCTCAGAGACCCACTGCCACTCAGCAGCCTCAGGTAGGATAAAATTAAATTTAAATTCAATTAAAAGACAGCTTCTTGGTCTATAGTTTTAAGCTCAAAGGTTTCCTCCAAGGATTTGGACACCTGTGGAGCCTCAAGGGATGGAGAATTCACCAACACATTTTATCTGTTTGTTACATTTCAACGAGATTTTCTCCAGATATAATTAAGAACTGCAAGTGTTGCTGTGTTTCTACTTGTGGGTTCAGGAAATTACCAGGCTTTGTACTCTTTCCTTTCAGTCCCAAATATAAAATATCATGGGAATACTAAGAAGCACTCTCATAAAAAACCCTTGTGCTGAGGATGTCAAAAATAATACTGAATAAGTCTTGTTCTTGTGAGAAATTAATTACATTATAATCTTTTTTAATGTGCTGCAATTCATGAAAATACCTTAGAAATGTAGGAAACCCTGAAATATGCTCAGCATAGCAGAAGACATGGGTCAGAAGTTGCAAATAGATGCATTTCACCTATTTTATCTTGCACAGCCTGATTAAAGGATAAAGTTAAAGTGTCAGAGTGAAAAATTCTGCTCCTGGCCTTGATACCAGCTGGCTTCCAGGAAATCCCCTTTGTGTTTCCATTTCCATGCTTTAAAAAGGTGGGGTTTGTTGTACTGATCCTTTTAATAACTTCAGGGAGTGTGGCATTTCTGTGGAAGGCTCTGGGAGCAGAGAAGTTGGGAGAGGTGTGGATTTGCTGGGTGGAATTTGATGTGTAAGGAACTGGGTGGGTGTTTAAATAGAAGCCAGTAACAAGTGGTGGCCTGGGGGGTCTGTACTAAAAAGGGGTTTAAAAACTCCTTTTTTTGTCCAGACTGAGCTGCAGGGGGATGGTTTTAAGCTGAAAGATATTCAGATTGGACATCAATTCTTTACAATGAGGGTGGTAAGGAGCTAGAACAGTTTGTGCAGAGAAGCTGTGGGTAAAATACAATAAAATCCACCCTGCCCATGACCTGTTAAGGGTTCTGGTGCTGCCCTGGACCTCTGCACTGCAGGGGCATCAGCTGAACACCAGAATCAGCCAAACTCTAAGCCAGGAATTACCAAGCCTAAATACCAAGCCTAAATCAAGGATCTATTTTTGCTCCCAGCAGGGCTCCACACCAGGTAAACAATTTGAGAACAATTTTGTGGCCTACCTCAGACAGAGCAGTTCTTGAGGCTGAGTGACTAATTTGTTCTTCAAATATCTCATCGTGCTTTAAGATATAAAAATACCCCGTCCCACATGAAAAAAAAAATGAGTGGTGTGGCTTCTATTTGTGTTGCAGCCACTTGAAACTAAGCACAAAATTGTTTCAGCCACAGAACCACATACAATGGAGAAGTTTCCATCCAACGTGACTCAAGTCCATTGTAAAGGGCACCGAGAGAGAAAGAAGGGGAAAAAAATAAATCACCTTTTACCAAAATAGTTCCTTTTAGGAGCAACAGATTATCCAGGTATTAAAATGAAGCAAAGGGCCAAAATTAGAGTTATCCAGTCAATACACGTCAACATAAATCAAAATTTATAGCAGTATCAGGCATTGCTGCCACGTGAATAGATTCACATTTGATATTTCACATTTTTGGAGAAAAAAATGTAAGGTTTTGGGTAGGCTGTCCTGGATTTCAGAGCAGCCAGGGGAGGAGGAGCATTTACTGACAGGAGCTGGCTGTTTGTGGGATGGAAATAAAGCTTCCAGGCATTCCCAAGGAAGGGCTGCCCACCTGAGACCAGAATGAAAACAGGGCCCAAGGAGAATTTTTGGAAGGTTCCTAAATTCCTCAGTCATTGCTGCCCCTCAGCATGTCCATGGAAAGGGGTTTTTGCTCTTAAACCAGAGTTTTGGGTGAATGCAGAGAAAATATTCTGGGATGGTGGAATTCTGGTAGCTTCCTGTTTGGTTGAGGTAATTCCTGAAGGAATTTCTGTTGGCAGCGAGACGTTATTCCACATTAATTTTCTTTTCCTTAGCCTCTCCTTACATTATGGATTGCTCTTGAGCAAAGAAATGCTGTGAAAACCAGAGATGCTCCTTCAGAATATTTGCAGTATCTTTGTTTTCCTCTCAGTTAATCAGACTCTTAAAACTGGCCTTGTTAAACCAGTTTAGGGCAGGTAAAGGGGACCTGATTTTCTGCTGAAGATCCCATTTGCAAATATCCATTTGTCTTGCCAGCTTTAGGGAAAATCATGGAACACATCTGTAGAGTTTAAAGCAGATAACTCCTCATGTGTAGTTCATTTTTAGCTGGGTTTCACTAGGAGTAAAATCAGTCTGCTGAAACAAAGCTGCCCCTTTCACTTTTGAACAGCCTTTCCTAAAGTAAGAAATTATTTCTTATTTTTGAGAAACTCCCAGTTCATCTGCAGGGCAGGGGGACACTGCAGGGCAGGGGGACACTGCCCCAGTCCTACAGGTGACACAAAATGCAAAACCAGTAATTAATTTATCTCAAATCAGCTCTGTGCACGTGTAGAAACCAAAGTACCAGAGATATCAAAGAGTAATTGCTGAGCTTTGCTGCTTCTGCTTTGAAATGAGCAGCCTGTGGTCAATAATACAGCTCCAGATGTGCCATGCTCTGAATTTCTTATTATTTACAATAAATTAATAATATTTATTTCTTATTTATAATAATTTATCATATTGATTATAAATTATCTGGGTTTTTAAAAAGTGTTTCTCTTTTAGCCCAGAGTAAATTATCTAGGGGTTTTAAAAGTGTTTCTATTTTAGCCCAGAGTGTAGCACTGGGCTGGACTGGACATAAAAACATTTATGCCTCAATTTATAATGGTCAGCCCCACTCCAATTAAGCATCCATCAGAAAACAAACCAAAGATTGGGCAAATCAGCCTTTGTTTAGCCCTGGGCAGCCAAGTCCTGGTGGGGAGGGTTGGCCCTGCAGTGCTCTGGAGGCTGACAGCTCTCCCTGTCCCAGTGCCAGAGCAAATTCCAACGGGAGACCTCTCAGGGGCAGCTCCTGGTGTTGCTAAACCCATTAAATCTGGGATATCTGGATGGGGGGATTTTTTAAATGTATGTTTTCTACGTGATCATCTGTTTATTTATCTGCAAAGTCCTGCCCAGACTCTGCAGCAAGTTCTGCTGGTGCACAGAGGGCAGGGAAGCTGGGCAGGAGGAGAATTGGACTCACAGAAATTCTGCCTGTTATGCTAAAAAAAAATCCTTCAAAAATGAAGTTGTTTCTATTATTGAAATCATGATTGCTTCTTTCACCCCAAACCATGCTGAAAATAGAACTTTATCCATTAATATGATTTTTAAAGTTTTCCATAAACAAACCTGCTCTACTTGCAGGCAACAAAACTGTGGATTTTCCATATTTTCTAACCTCTTTGACTACTTTTGACTGATCTTTAGAGAAGCCTCTTTCAAATTTTTCCTAAAAATCAAGAAAATCAGTTGAACTACCCAGAATCTGCTCTGGATTTGCAGAGCTCTGCAGGAGCTGTTTGAGGCTTGTTCCTTGACCATGACATTTGTGTATAAAACAACAAAAATGGCCAAACATCCACTCAGAGCTGCCTGAGGTGAACTGTGCTGGAGGAAATTCTGCAGAGAAAACGACATTGTCCATGGGAACCACCATAACATGCAAATGTTCATGGGTGAAGCTGAGGGAAATCCTGTTAGGAAAGTGTTCATTCAATCCACGACAGAAGAAGGGATTTATTTCCTTAAGGGAAGGACAGAAGGAAGGGATTTGTGCTGCAGAGGAGCAGGATCCATGACATGATGACAGCACGAGGAACAGAGCTTTCCCAGCCACATCCTGCTTCTCTTTGGTGTCAGAGAAAGGAGTGGCACAGTGCTAATAAACCTATCAAAAAAAATCAATTTATTCCCCATTCCCTGGCCTTTTCATAATGAAGTTTATCCAGTTTGATTGTTCCATGTCCAGAGAGAAAATGGAACCACACGTGGACACGACAAAAGGTGTGAGTTCCAGAGAGAAGATCAATCCATCAGCCAGCTCCCTGCTCCTGGATTCCCACAGGAGTAGTCATAGTTCTGTTACCTCTCATCCCTTGGATTTAGTGGGATTTTTTTTAAGGAAACTTCTTATGATGAGCAGCAATTTGCTTCCAATCACAGAAGTTTCTATGATGAGCAGAAAATGCAGATATTTGGTTTGATCTCAGCTGAAGAGAACACATCTAATTGGGAAGGATCCCTCATGGGGTTATGCGGAAATGGAGAATTCAGCATTAATCCACTGTCCATAAGAGTCTTTTTAAATCATAAATAAACCAAGATAAATGATATTTTTTATTAAAATACTTACAGGGCTCTTGTGGATGCCTTCCTAAATATATTGGTAAAGAATTTCAGCCATTGGCATCAAAACTCACAAAGAGCAAGGGGGAAAATCCTGCTGGGGGCACAGAAATCACACAGCCCGGGATGCAAACATTCCAGAGGTTACTGATGTCAAAAGCCACCCTGAAAAATGTCATTTTTGCTGGAGGTGGTGCCCCTTTCCCGCATCATTTTGGTTATTTGAATCCCAGCGACACCTTGTGGCTTTTCCTCTGGAATAAATGACTTGGGGATTTTTCTGTTATTTGTTATTACAAGGCATTACGTCCTACTCCATAAGTTCTATCACATTCAAAATCTCTTTTTCCACATATATTTTCATGTATTTTTTACAAATCAGAAATTCTCCACAGTTGAAAATTTTTCATCACGTTATTGTAATGCATTTCTTTATTTTTTAAACTATTATTTTAATATAATATAAAATATATTTAATAGACTACCTTAATACATCTATTATAACATAACATTAATATTATAGATATTTTTATATGTATTATGTGTATATACACACATATTATATTATATTATATTATATTATATTATATTATATTATATTATATTATATTATATTATATTATATTATATTATA
>VZUI01027734.1:0-20904 GCA_013401135.1 Cettia cetti
CCCGGAGCCACCGGGGCTGTGCAGCGCTCCCGGAGCCACCGGGGCTGTGCAGCCGCCGCCGCCGGAGCGCCCGGGCCGGTCCCGCCGATGGCACCGCGCTGCCGCCGCCAAGTAAGGGGACAGCTGCGGGGGGACGCGGGGCTGGGCGGCGGGGCGGGGACGCCTGTGGGCTCACCCCTTTCAGTGGTGGGCAACCCCCTCGATCCACGCGGGATCCCCCACCCCACGCGGGATCCCCCACCCCACGCGGGACCGGCTGGGCAGAGCGCGTCGATCCCCGTCCGCTGCCCTCGGAGTCCGCGACCCTCTCCCGGGCCAGCCCCGACGCCCTTCCCGAGCGGTTCAGGGAGCGGTGCAGGCGCTGAAGGAGCAGGGCAGCGCCGGGCTCGGGGAATCAGGGTTCCCAGGCGTGTGGCTCCGCTCCTGAGGAAAGCCTCCCGAAGGGTGGGGAAAGGAGAGGGCGGCATACCCCAGGGTGAGGAGGATGACAACCAGCCCCTAAAGCACCCCGGGGGGCTCCACCACCATACACCAGCGTACACCACCTTCACTGGTGCCTCAGCGCGTGTTGGTTCTCAGCCTGGCTATACAACCACCCGTCCTTTGGCTGGGCAGAACAGCCCCATCCAGCTGTTCCTGTGTGCTGCCGAGCCGGAAAAGCTCGTTAGTGCCTTTCTTGTTAAGTACAAATTGCCGGGGCCGTTGGCTTTGGAAGGCAGGAGGATCGAGGCAGTGCTCCGTGCGCTTGGCCTGTGGAAGGGGCTGGATGTGACTTGTTCTGCAGGGTGTGTTGGGGGATGAAAGGGAAGAAGGTATTTCAAGGCTATCAGGAAGCAGCGTTATCCCACAAGGTGTGGTTAGAACCCAGGACTCGTGGCCACAGGATTCCTGCAGGGAGAGAGAGCCAGGGCTTCCATCTAAAAGGTTTGTAGGTGTCCTGAAGTCCTGGGCTTAGAGGTGCAAAGTGATGGAGGTGGGATCCCGGGGAGGATCCCAGTCCTTAGGCTGCAGGGCCAGCCTGTGCTTCCCTGTCTGGTGTGGGAAAGGGCTTTTCCCTGAGGCAAGGGTTGGTTTGACTGGGACCCGCAGGGGTGATGGCAAGGGAAAGGATCTTGCTCCAAATGTATCCTAGCTCAGATCCAGTCTGCTCCCAACTCGGCCAGCAAAATTATTCCCTAAAAATCCAACAGCAGCAAGTCAGGAAGTTGTTGGTGTCTCTGGGGTACGAGCTGAGCTGTCCTGGCCCTGGCGGGTGGGCGCCTTCCAAGGGAGGCTGTGCTGGGTCCCCGCTGTCACAAGGTTGAGCCAAGCTCTCCCAACACCCAGCTGGGAGTTTGGGCAGCCACAGCCCAGCCCTGGGGCTGGAGGGCTGGCTACAGCCACCCACCTCTCCCTGTGTCACTTCGGGGGAGAGCACGGATGCTCCGGGCACCCTGCTAGCACCTTTTATCACCCTGGTGCCCCGAGGGTGCTGAGTATCCACAGCAAAGCTGGTGTGAGGTACCTGGACAGCGTGCCATGCTCCGTGTGGGTGCGTGGTCAAAGGGTCAGGGGAATGTGTAGAGAGCAACAGGTTCGGCGAATGGAAAAAGCTGATCCCGAGTGTCCTCTTGGGCTGACAAAACGCAGAAAAGCGCCTCCTCCTGCCGCCGCAGAAAATAGTTTGAGTGTGACTTGCTTGGGGTTTGTTTGTTGCAGTGGGACAGGAGGGATTCATACTCCACCCACCGCCTCAGGGGCCTCTCCCCATCCAACACAAAAATAGGCTGATCTTTCCAAAAAGAGGGTGGGGGAGGCCTGGAAAATGCCATTCCTGCAGGGACCTGCCACGCTTCTGCCCCAGGAGATGTGGCACGTGACCGTGGCTCCTGCAGGCCCGGGCAGGGATGCGTGGAGAGCCCAGCATCGTGCCGTGCTGCATCCCTCTGCTGCCAGGGAGCCACAGCCTCTGCACGAGTGTGCGTGCTCAGCAGCACCGGTGCCTCCTCCTGCAGCTCAAGGAGCCGATGTTTTTCCTACCCAAAGGGGTCTGAAGCAGGAATCTCCTGCGGGGCACCTTCCACACGCTGCTGTGAAGCCGATGGGAGGCTGGAGGCTCTGCCAGCACCTGGGAGCTGCCAACCCATTGCCTCTGCTTCTCTGCCCCAGTGTGGGCAGTGAGGTCCCCATCAGTTGCTGTGGCCCTGGGGAGCAGCTGGGTGGCAGTGGAACAGCCCTCCCATTCCCACAGTGACCCCCAGTGCTCTGGGATGGAGGAGCTGGGTCCTGGCAGGGATGCCTGGCTGGAAAAACAGCTCCTCTGCCATCCCACTGCTGCTTCCTGGAGTCCCCCATCCCTGGGTGCTGGAGGTGCCCACGGACAGCCCTTTCTTAGGGATATTGCCGTGTTCCACTGCCCGTGGCTTGGTCCGGCTGCGTGTCCAGAAGGATGGAGCTGGGAGCCGGCCCGTGGCTGACTCCTGCCTGGCATTTCCTTTGCTGAAGTGTTTCAGGCCCTACATGGCTGGGCCCCGGCTCCCACGGAGCTGCGCCCATCGGTGCTCCCCACAGCACCTCCTTCATCACTGGAGCTGGCAGGATATTCCATGCGGCTTCCCAAGAGCTCCAGCGCTGCTTGTTCCCCCAGGAAGGTTTGGGAGGCTCCAAGGTCTCCCCTCCCGGTCCTCCCGCAGCCTCCCTGGGTCAGCCGGTGCCGGTGCCGGCGGAGCCCACGCTCCCGGGGCGAGCGGGGGGAGAGGGGCCGCGTCCCGGGGAGCGCCCTCAGGCAGGGTAATCCGGTGTTATTTGTAACACTAGTAGGGAGCTATTTTTAGCGAGAGGCAAATTTGATTTAATAGAACATAATTTGCCGCTGACAATTCAGAGGGCGGCCAAACGAGGAGCAGCTGGATTCCTGAGGAGGCTTTTTCCTGCCCTTCCTGAAATCCGAGGCTGACGTGCCAGAAGTGGCATTTGTTATTCCTGCAATTGCTGGGGGAAAGCCCCTCGGGATGGCCCAATTAGCTCCGCTTTGCTTTCCTTCTGGTGCTTTGTGCTGCCCTGTCACCCGGCCCCATCACCCGTCATTAAAAGAAGCGAGGGATTTTTTTGCTGCCCTCTGTTGTGGGAGGGCTCAGTGCCCCGAACTCCTCCGGGGAGATGGTGCCAGCCAGGTCCCCCCCTTTGCCTTTTCTACTAGCTGGTTCTGCATTCTGATCCTCTCCTTGCATAAGTTTAGGATAAAAAAGAGGTTCTGAACAAATAGCTTCCCTGGAAACGTGAAGTCTGTGTGCGTTCCTGGGCATTTCTTACAGACTGAGTTCTTCTGGACCAGCCTCACAGGTACTTTGGGACAAACCCATCATCCAGGATAGGATTAAACACCATCTGATTGCTAGAGCTTTCATCAAGATGAGGATCCCCACAAAACCTCTGCCAGCATGGGAAGACATTGGGTAGTTCTTCCCCAGCCACAGCACTGCTGTGTCCAGCCTGTCCCCTGTTGTTGGCATGGGGACAAAGAGCTGCCAGGAAGAGCTGGGACAGTCACAGGCTGGAGACGAGTTGCCATGAGGCTGCAGGGCCCCAGTGGGGGTGGGAAGGTGAGATTTTCCCCAGGATTGTATGTTATCCCACCATGAGTGCCCCAGGACAGAGCAGTGATGGCAGTGCCAACCCCCGGGCAGGAACAGCATCTTGTGGGGTTCCCAAGCCCCAGAGCCCTCCAGGCAGCCTCAGAAGCAGCCAAGAAGTCCCAGGCCATGGAGGGGTGGAACAAGACCCCAGTGGCTTTGTCCTCCTGAGAGGGAAGGACTGAACAGGGCTAAGGAGAGTTGTGACATTCAGCTCCAGCAAATGTGTAGCCGGGGTTTAGTGGGCTCCTCACTCCTTGCAGCTGGAAAACCTCTTGGCAGCCATCCCTGTGCTGTTCCCTCAGGGCTCCCCACAGCCCCAAAGAGGGTTTGCTCCTTCCTCTGCCAACACCAGGCTTTGCCCCTGGGACCATATCTTGCCCTGGAGCACTTGGAGCAGCTGAATAGAAAGCCAAAATAGCATTAGTACAGAAATGTGGGCAAAGTCTTGAGGATGAGGGGTTAAGTGGCTGCTCCTGGTGCACCCCCATATGTGAGTGTCCCTAGGGGCTCTGTGTGGGCTTGGTGTGGCATGTAGGACCTGAGGGCTCCCCAAAATTACTTGTTCATCCTAATCAAAGACATTGTTCTGTGAATGGAAAGGTGCAGCTTGCTGGGGGATGTGTGTGCTCCCCAAACATCATCCCAAGCCCTGTGATCTTTCCCAGCTCGTCCTTGCTCTGCTTTCTCCAGTCCATCAGCTCAGGCTGGTGGAAACTGGGAGCCCACATTTAGCAGGGAAACAGCCCTAAAATGGAGATCAGACTCCTTGGAGAACAACCACCTCCTCCAAATGCTGCTCTTTGCCTGATGACCAATTTGGTTAAATGAAAAAAAAAAAAACTGTACTGAAAAAAAATTTTTTTTTTTTGAAGCCTGAAAATGGGAGGGCTGGAGAGGGCCCTTTGGTCAGGGTTTTTCTGTGGTGCAGGTTTTCCCCTTGTGTCCAGTTTTGGCTGCAGATTTTCATTTACAATAATTCTCTGGAAGTAAACACCAGCTTCAAAGGTGCAGGAGCAAGCTGGAAGTTTCTATGCTCTTGTACTCCTGCCTCCA
The DNA here is from genome assembly GCA_013401135.1 of Cettia cetti. Classification (NCBI taxonomy): domain Eukaryota; kingdom Metazoa; phylum Chordata; class Aves; order Passeriformes; family Sylviidae; genus Cettia; species Cettia cetti. Next base: position 4,668 of record VZUI01027734.1, read on the forward strand.
GTTTTTGCATCTTCTTTAAATAATTGTGCCCTTCCTTCTGCTCCCCGTGCTGGGTTTCCCTGGGAAATGCTGGGGGTGACAAGTTCATTTCCCCACCCCAGGTGTTTGCTTGACCTCTGTCAGCCACATCCTCTGGCCAGTGAGGGTTGTGGCTGTTGTGGGTGGCACCAGGCTGGCCCCATGGCAGAGGAGCTTCCCCAGGGACACCAAGCCCTGAGAATGCCCACACAGTGGGGTGCCCTGTGCTCCTCCTTGTGCTCCCCCCCGTTTCACTGCAGCCCACTGCTCCCTGTTCCCTGGAGTACAGATCCCCCATGTCTGCACTGGGGGGTCCTTCCCAGCTGGGAAATCACCCTGGCACCCCATTTCCGAGCTCCCTGCCCCACAGACCCCACTACTGAAGGTGACTGTCCGCGGGGAGCGTGGCAGCAGGGCCCTGTCTCTGCCTACCCCTGACCCCCTCCTCTCTTTCTGTCCCCTGCAGGGAGGAAGGCGCTGACCAGGTGCCCTGAAGCTCCGGGGCTGGCTTCCCACAGGCTCAGCACAATGATGCCAGCAGCCCGAGAGCCCCCCGTGCCCCTCTCTGTGCCAATGTGACCGAGCTGCCTGGGACCTGTGGCGCTGAGCCTGGCAGCTGGTGGCCCCCAGCACATCCCTGCTGCCCAAAGATGAGCGATGGCATGTGGATCTCGCTCAGCCCCACCGAGTTCGCCCAGCTCCAGCAGTACACCGACTGTGAGTACCCTGTTGAAAAGTGCTGCTGATCTCCCTTTCCTTGGTGTCCTACCCTCCCTTGGTGTCCTACCCTTCCTTGGTGTCCTCCTGGAAAGCCAGGTGACTCCTTAGCTTTTGGCCGGGGAGGCTGGAAAAGTGCTGGCCCCTCGCTGTGCGGCTGGGGTCCCCCTGGCGCCTGCCCAGAGGGTTTAGCTGAGCTTTGGGACACGTGAGCTCGGCTCAGTCCCTCCGAAGGCGGCCAGCTCCCACGTTCCTCAGCAGAGTGAAATGCCACCCAGGAAAGCAGGCTGGCTTTTCCCAAACACTCGGAGCTGCTCCACGGCGCGCTTTGGGCTGCCAGCCCTCTGCGGTAATTTTCCTTAGTGCTTTTGCAGAGCAACGCTCTGCTGCAGCTCCTGACGACAAAAGGAGATTTGCAGCAGCACCCGAGGGGTCCTGGAGCTGGGAGAAGCCGGAGAGAGAGCCTGGGCAGTGCCCAGGGGCCCAAAACCGGGTCCTCGAGGTGCTGCCTGCCAAGAGAGCTGGAGTGTTTTTTACAGCAGTTGATGGAGAAGTGGTGCAGCCCTTGGAGGTGCTGAGAGCAGGGCAGGGTGGGGCAGGAAAGCCACAGGACGAAGGGACAAGGGGTGTGAGATCACAAGGGTGTTGCTTTGCAGAATTGGCGTGACCCTGGGGTGAGCAGGCTGGATGGGAGGTGACTGAGAGGCAAAGGGGACACCGTGAGCTCTCTGAGGCTGTCCTTGGGGACACTGTCCATCAAAAGGGTGAGGCTGGGGACAAGTTCCTCATGTTCCCCAGCGGGGCCGTGCTCCTGCCCACCAGCCAGAGACCTCAGGCAGGGCTGCAGGCAGAGGTGTGTGTGCAGTATCCCTCTCTGCATCTCGTTCTGGCTCTCTGGTGGATGATGGGCTTTGCTTTCTTGAATCCCAGACCGTCAAACACCATCTGCAGCGCTGGACTCAGCACACTGACAGCATCTTTGTTTTGTTAATCAAAGAGCAGCCGGCAGGGCTGCAGCAGGGCCAGCTGCCTCCTCCCCTGTAGGATGGCTCAGCACTGGGCTGGGGAACGGGATTTGGGGTCCAAGGAGGAGGGCCAGGACCCCTCTCCTTGAGTGCCCCAGACATCCCAGGCAGTTGTGGTCCAGTGCCAAGTTCTGTCCCCAGCAGAGGGCTGGGGGGATCAGAGCCAGCACAGCCCCCACGTGGAGAGAGGATTTCACAGTAATTAACAAAGCTGCTGTGTCTGAGAACCTTTTAAGTGCACATGCCCAGAGATGTGTGTGCAGGTGAGGGCTGAATGTTCGCTCACCTTGATCTTTTATTCCACTTCTCCCTTTTTTCTCTGTTTTGAAAGGATGAATGTCCCTCCAGAGGCTCCAGCCCTAAGGACACTCAGCCAGGGAAAGTCTTTACTACTTGTGTGGAAGTTTGCATGGACCAATCCAGGGATAGGACAAGAAGGAATGGCCACAAGCTATCCTAGGGGAGGTTCAGATTGGATATTCAGGAAAATTTCTTCCCCAAGAGGGTAGTCAAGGTCTGAAACAGGCTGTCCAGGGCAGTGGAGAAGTCACCATCCCTGCAGATATTTAAAACTCGTGGAGATGTGTGGGATATTTCTATCTTGTGCTGGTTAATGGTTGGACCTGATGATCTTAGAGGGCTTTTCCAACCTAAAGGATTCCATGACTCTATGAGTACAGTTCTATTTCTCCCTCCTGGCACCTCCTGGAGATACCTCTGGCGTGACTGGCCCTGCCAAGGGGTGCCAGCAGCCACCTGCCCTGGGGCAGGGCCATGCAGGGGTGTGCTGAGCACACCAGAGCAGCTGGGACTGGGGTGTGGGCCACACCTTCCTTGCTTTGCTCTGGGTCTGTGTCTATTTTCGTACTGGAAGGAGGAAGTTCTCTGTATATGTAAAGCTCCCAGGCCAGCTTTTCATATCTGCCCTGCCCTCTGAAGGAGGAAGGGGAAGCAGGGCATGGGTGGCCTCTTCCAGGCACAGATGGATCCAGAAATTGTCCATTCAGCAGATAAACCCCTCTGCAGCATCCTGCTGGAGGATGAGGGAGCCCAGCGGGGCCGTGCTCAGCGCAGTCCCTTTGTCTCCCCAGACTCCACCAAGAAGCTCAAGGATGTTCTGGAGGAGTTCAACGGGGACGGCGTCCTGGCGAGGTACAACCCCGAGCAGGTACGGCCCTGTGCCCGCCGTGTGCCCTGCTGCTGGCACCTCCCAGCCCCTGCAGCCTCCCCCAGCCCAGCTCCCAGGGCTGGAAGCAGCCAGGAGAAGGCAGGGCTGCCTGCCTGGCCCCCATCTCTCCCCGTGGTTTTGCTCCCAGGATTTGATTCCCTGTGCCCGCTGCGTGGCCATCCCACCCCACCCCACTGAGAGCTTTTTGGGGCTTTGCCTTGCCAGAACCCAGGAGGGATTTACTGTCCCCCTGAAAGCAGATGACTTGGCCAGCACGGTGATGGGACAGCTCTGTGCCCTCTTGCTCTCCTCCAAAGAAGGCTGGGATTGTTTTTTCCAAGCCGTGCTTTCAGAGGGATCTATTAGCGTGCCAGCAGGACAGAGCCTTCCAGAGGGGCTGTAATCACTAGAAGCAAGGCAGAACGAGAAAAAATCAGTGGGCTGAACGTGGCAAGGAGGGGCACAACGGTACCCTGTTATCCCGGGGCACCACAGGACACTCACTCCAGCTGGGGCCACAAAAGCCCGTGAGAGGAAGTGGCACCCACACAATGGCAACGCCCAGCAGGGAAGGAGGAGGCAGAGTCCTCAGGAGGAGGAGAGTCCCCCTGGGGTTGGGGCTGGGCTGGAGTGTCCCATTGCTCTGCCCTTTCCTGCCACTGCCCCAGCTCCTGCCCTGCCTGCTGGCCCTTCTCCCAGCGCTGCTCAGCCACACTGGCATCGGGCATTTCTGGCCCTGCTGCCTCTGGGTCCCTGCAGGTTACCTCCAGCCACTGGGATTTGGGAAGCCAGCCCTTTTGGGGAGGGCTCTGCAGCTGATGTGCCCAGCGAGCCCCACCCTGCACCCTCACGGTGGCCTGGGGCACCTCCATCCTCCTCCTCCTCTGTCCCCTCCCCAGCCCATCGACTACGAGGGCTTCTGCCTCTTCATGAAGACCTACCTGGAGGCTGATGTGCCCGAGGAGCTGTGCCAGCACCTCTTCACTTCCTTCAAGCGTAAGATATGCCAAGCCTCCCCCGAGAGCCAGCAGCAGAGCCCGGCTGTGCCGCAGCAGAGCCCCCTCGGTGAGCAGCCCTGCTTGCTCCCACACTGCTCACAGGAGTGAGGGCTGGGGGTGGCACCTGAGGGGGTGGCACCTGAGGGGGGTGGCATCGGGGGCAGCTCACACCCCGGCCTGGCAGATGGGTTCCCCAGGCCCTGTGCTGCTCCAGGGAGGGATTTCTCCTGGGTCAATGGCACATTCAGAGCCCGAGGCACTCTGTGTCAGCATCTCCATGCAGGCTGAGGTGGCCTGTGCCTGTGTCACAGGTCCTGGTGCAAGCAGCCACCCTGCACTCAGCTGCACCCAGAGTAGGCTGTGTGTGCCAGGCACCCAGGCCTGCCTCCCCCAGCCCTTCCCGGCTGGATTCCTGGCTTGTGGAGACATCTGCTGAAAGGACTATAAATTGCAAAGGGAAAGGGAGAACCTCCCGCAGCTCTGGCTGGTGATGGAGGGCTGCATCCTCCCTGTCTGGTGCTGAGCACCGTGGTGTCCATCACCCAGGCATGTGAGCACTGCTGGGAGCTGCTGGGCCAGGCAGGAGGGTGAGGGGCCAGCTTGGTGCCCCTCAGAGAGCCCTGGATGCCTGGGGCTTGCAGAGGGGCCCCAGCACGGGTTCCTGCAGGAAGGGGCACAGGCACCCTGGTGTCACGCTGCCCCTGGGCACGTCTGCTTTGCAGGGATCAATGGGAAAACCCTTCGAAGTGCTCTGGGACGACACACTGCCGAGCCCAAGAGCTGCCACAGCAACACAGCTGAGCCTCAGCCAGCATCCCTCACCCTGGCATCGATCCCCAACACCTCCCCAAGCTGGTCCAGGTCATCCTCCCAGAAATCCACCACTGGCACTGCTTCTGCTCACAACTCCTCGGGCTCTTCCAAGATCTCCTCCGTGTCCCTGCTCAGCCCTCAGTCGCCAGGTGAGCTTGGCTGGGGCTCCACAGGGAGACACGGTCAGGGACAAAGCCTCCCCAGCTCCTGGTCCAGTTCCCAGCGTGGTGGCAGTGATCTCCCAAGCTCACTGGGTTCCTGGCATCTTGGCACCTTTGCTTGGCAAACCTAAGCCACCAATCCCATCCCACAGAGCCCCCGCCAGTCAATGTCTTAATTACCTGGCAGCATCTTGTAGGGAGGGGGAAATGGGGCAGTGAGCCAGGGCTGCCCCTTGCCCCAGCCCCTGCCAGCCCCCGAGGAAGGGCCCCTCTGCCAGGAGCATCCCTCCTGCTGTTGGCATGGGCATCAGTGAGCGTGGGCTGTCCTGGCACCCTGGCAAGCTGCCTTGCTGCCCGCTGAGCTTCTCCCTCCTTCTGGGTGGGTGCTTGTTCCCAGCAGGACACGTTTCCGTGGGCTCCAGCTGCTCATCCTGCAGTGATGGAGGTGTGGGCACCTCGAGGACTATGGGGCACTGCCCGTGCCTGTAATGGCACCAGCCCCCAGTGCCCTTTTAATGCCCATTGCTGTGTCCCCTCTGTGTCCCAGCCCTGCCCTGTGGTGTCACTCAGCCCCACACCGAATGGGTCCCTGCCCCAGAGTTGCTCTGTCCCACCTGGTGACAATCCCTGGTCCCATGTCATCCCTGTGTGTGGCCTCTCTCCCTGCCCACAGGCACGAGGAGCACGGAGAAGAGGTTACCCTTCAGCCTGAGGAAAGGCCCCAGCTCCCTGAAGGCCACCCCTCCTCCTCCTCCCAGCCCCCTGGCCCAGGTGGTGCACCTGAAGGACATTGTGTGCTACCTGTCCCTGCTGGAGAGGGGACGAGCAGAGGACAAGCTGGAGTGTAAGTGTGACCCTGGGGTGGTGCTGTGTGGAGGGGCAGCAGTGCCTCAGGGTCTCACCTGAGGATGAGTGCAGGGCTGGACGCTCCTTCCACTTGGGAAAGCCACTCAGCACCCCCTCCTGCCTCCTGGCCAAGGAGCCGTGATACCCCACAGCCCTTTGGTCACATCCCACCCTGGCTGAGCCAGCACAGTGCTGCTCCCACCCTGAGGCTCCAGCAGCCTGGAACAGAGTGCCTGGGGCACCCCAGGGTGCCCTGGGGCTGGGCTCTAATTGTCAGCAGCTTCTCTCTTCCCTGCAGTCATGTTTCGCCTCTACGATACCGATGGAAATGGCCTTCTGGACAGCTCGGTGAGCCTTCCTTGGGACAGGGAGCAGGGGCTGCTCAGAGGGCTGGAAAGGTGCAGGACATTTTTGGGGTGCCCACTGCCCTGGTGAGGTGCTCCAAAAAGGGGCAGAGATATGGGAAGGGAGGAGGAAAGCAGCAGCTGGACTGCAGAGCTGGGGATCACATGCCAGCTCTGCTGCATTTCTAGAAAAAAATCCACCCACCAAGAATTGTAGCTCTACATCAGGTCATGGTATTTCAGGGAAGAAAAAAAAATCCTGCACAGCTCCTTCTCCTATGATGTTTTCTCTTTGTTCTTTGGGTATCGCCCTTGGAACCTTGCAAATAAAATCTGGTTTATCAGAATAGTTTTTCCCCAAAGAAAACCCATTACAGATTTCCTTGCAGGTTTTCAGGGTAGAAGGCCCTGAAAAAGGAAGGAGCACCCGTTGAGGAGTGGGGTATAGCTGTCCCTCCTGTGTAGGTGGGGACTGGGGCAGCCCTGGGCACATGGGAACGTTGACCCTGGGGGGTTGGGGCTCTGCTCATGCACTGGGCACTACTTTCTCTCTGTGCTCAGGAGCTGGACCGTATCATCAACCAGATGGTGCACGTGGCCGAGTACCTGGAGTGGGACTCCAGCGAGCTGAAGCCCGTGAGTGCTGGGGCTGCAGGGGCTCCGGGCACAGCCCGGGCTGGCAGCGCTGTGTCAGCACCTTCTGTGCCTCCTCCAGATCCTGAAGGCTATGATGGAGGAGATCGATTACAACCACGACGGGACGGTGACGCTGGAGGAGTGGATCCGCGGTGGCATGACCACCATCCCCCTGCTGGTGCTGCTGGGGATGGAGACGGTGAGAGTCCCTGCCGCACTGCCCCGGCTGCTCCAGCCCGCCCCCAGCCACAGGCCACGCACTCAGAGGGCACCACGGTGCCCCCAGCCCCTGCTGACACCCCCACCCTGCCCCCTTCACCCCACTAATCTTTCCAAGCTCGTTTCTGAGCTGCAGTCACTGCCCAAGCAGGCTGGGCTCGCTCCTCGCTCTCGCAGTGCACTCCAGGTTGATGAACATTAAATCAAAACCTAAGATGAGCTCCTGAAATGGCATCTCCTCTCATAGAGTGAGGTTTAAAGAGCAAAGGAGGGGTTGTTGGGACCCCCTTTATTTCTCTGTCTTGGTTTTTCATCCTTTTGGCCCTCATGTCTTCCAAGTGCATCCCTGGCCATCAAGTCATAATTTGGAGGGAAAGATGGCCTTGCTGATGGTGCCCATGGCTCTCCTGGAGAGGTGGGGTGGGGTACAAGCTTCCTGGCAGAAAAAAAAATCAAGAAAGCAGGGAATTTTAACTGGCTCCTGCAAAGCACTCGTGCCTGGCCCCAGATGAGGAGGTTTGTGCTTTTGTCACCCCGTGGTGGCAGTGGCAGCTTGGCCCCGAATGTGAAGTCACCTCCTTGTCAGCCACCAAGATCCCTTCTGTGGTTGGGCTGTGCCAGGGGCCCGTGGGAGCTGCAGCTGGGTGTGCCCAGGGGGATGCAGTGCCAGGGATGCTCTGGGGAATGCCGAGAGAGAAGGGGAACTGGGGGGGCCTGTGACCCTGCTGGGAGCAAACTCCCAGATTTTTAGGAGATGAAAAGTTGATAAAAATGATGGGCTAAGGGTGCTGGGACCCCCTCACCCTCCACTCTGTTGCCCTGCAGAATGTGAAAGATGATGGGCAACACGCCTGGAGGCTGAAGCACTTCAAGAAACCTGCCTACTGCAACTTCTGCCGCACCATGCTGCTGGGGGTGCGCAAGCAGGGCCTCTGCTGCTCCTGTGAGTCCTGCCTCCCTGCCAGAATGCTGGCTCCACACATCCAGGGGTGCCCTGCTAGTGCTGAGCCCCGTGGGGGCTGCAGGCTGAGTGGGGAGGGGGCGGCTCCCATGCTGGGGCCTGATGCTGACCACCTTCTTGGTGGCACTTGGGTTAGTGGCGCTGCTAGTGTTGGGGTAACAGCTGCACTCGAGGGTGTTACAGGGCTTTCCAAACCTAAATGATTCTGTGGCTCTGTGATTTTTCTCTCTCACCAGTCTGCAAGTACACGGTCCACGAGAGGTGTGTGTCCAAAGACATTGCTTCCTGCATCAGCACCTACGTTAAATCCAAGAGAAACACGACTGTGAGTAGGCAGCTGGTGCATTTCTGAGCCAGTGGGTGTCCTGGCTGGCCCCTTGGTCCCCTGCTCTGCTTGCCCACACCTTCTTCCCCTGGGTTTTGCCCCTCACACCCTGGGCAGCAGCTCATGGGCATTCCCAGCATCCAAAGCCTTGCAGGGTGCACCCCATCCCCAGTCCCCGGGCACTCACATGACCCCCAGCTCCAAGATCTGCCATGGCTCTGCACAGGGGCTGTGCAAGGGGCTGGACTGGATCAGCAGCATCCCTGCAGGACAAGCTTCCAAAGTCCTGATGGACGCCCTTAGCAGGAGGGTATGCCTGCGGGTCAGTGGGTGCTGTGCCACAGCGTCCCCGTGCCTTGCAGGTGATGCAGCACACCTGGATCGAGGGCAATTCACCTGCCAAGTGTGACAGATGTCACAAGAGCATCAAGTGCTACCAGGGCATCACTGGCCTGCACTGTGTCTGGTGCCAAGTCACGGTGAGTACACAGGGCTGGGCACATCCACGGTGCTGGCATGGCCGGCTCTGGGCTCCTGGTCAGGAGAGAGCAGCTCTCCTCTGTTCCACATGCCTTCCTCCTGCCCCTCCAGCTCCACAACAAGTGTGCCTCCCACGTGAAGCCAGAGTGTGACGGGGGCCCGCTGCGGGACCACATCTTGCTCCCGTCCTACATCTGCCCCGTTGTCCTGGTAAGCGCCCCCCTTGTCCTGGCGAGTGCCCCCTGCCCGTGAGAGGGCCCCAGCAGGGCATTGCCGGGGCCCAGCTGCCTCTCCTGGCTGCTGGCACTGCCCCTGGGCAGCGTGGGCATCCGTGCCTCGGTTCCCCAAAGGACAGGCAGTCCCACTGCCGGCGGTCCGAGAGCGACTCCCCCGCCAGCGCCAGCCCCGAGGACAGCCAGGGCTTCAAGTTCAACTCCACCACAGCAGACGGGCAAGTGCTGCAGGTAGGGTCCTGCCCCGGGCTGCAGGTGAGCTCTGCCACTGATCTCAGCAGTGGGCAGCAATCCACGGCCGCCTTTTCTGCCCTCCAGATCAGCCCCCAGCCCGGGACACACCCGCTCCTCGTGTTTGTCAACCCCAAGAGCGGAGGAAGGCAAGGGGAGCGGTAGGTGGGACTGCCTGGGAGCAGCTTCCCCCCGGGGTTGGGGGCTGCTGGTCCCTGGGGCATCACTCCTGGTGTGGGAATCACCTCCATGGCGTTCCTCAGCTCTCTCTCTTCCCAGGGTCCTCCGGAAGTTTCACTACCTGCTCAACCCACGCCAGGTGTACAACCTGGACCGGGGCGGGCCCACGCCAGGGTACGGAGCTGCTGCTGGTGATCCTCTGCCCCCTCCCGGCCGGCCCTGCCCTCCCACATCAGCCCTTCTCTCTCCTGCCGTTCTCCAGGCTGAACTTCTTTCGGGACACTCCAGATTTCCGTGTGCTGGCCTGCGGAGGGGACGGCACGGTGGGTTGGATCCTGGACTGCATAGGTGAGCAGGGGACAGCTGTGTTCCTGCAGAGCATCATCCACCTGCATCCTTGGCCATCTGCCACAGATTCCCCATATTCCCCCAGTGAAAGTGGGGTGGTGATCCTGCCAGCAGCACCATTCCAGGCTGCTGGCTGAGGAGGGGCATGGAGAGGAGCAGAGAATGAGCCTTGTCAGCCTAAACCTCTCTTCTCCCTTGAACTGCAGACAAGGCAAACCTGGTGAAGCACCCACCGGTGGCCGTCCTGCCCCTGGGAACGGGCAATGACCTCGCACGCTGCCTGCGCTGGGGAGGAGGTGAGGACAGGGAGCATCACCAGGGGCTGGCTGGCCCTTGGGAGCCCTTCAGTGTGGCCATCCCCAGGGCAGGGAGGACTCCTGGGCTCCTGGGATGCAGTGCAGAGCTGCATCTAAGCCTGATGCCCCTAATTCCTTCCAAAAAGAGCAGCAGCTGCTTTCTGAACCCTCTGCTGCTGGGTCCTGCCCAAACGTTTCCGTTTGGAGAGTCCTGCCATTAACCAAAATCTCTGCCCCCGCTGAAGGAATGAGCCATAAGAGCAGCCCCCAAGTGCTTGGCCCCTGGCTATGACATGGCTGTGCTCCCCTTTGCCCCCCTGCATCCTCTTTCCCTTCCAGGCTATGAAGGAGGCAACCTGATGAAGGTCCTGAAGGACATAGAGCACAGCACAGAGGTGATGCTGGACCGCTGGCACATTGACATCATTCCTACTGACAGGGAGGCCAACGGAGACCCCGTCCCATCCACGATCATCAACAACTACTTCTCCATTGGAGTGGTGAGTTCCATGGGGCAGGAGTTGCTTTTTCCCTTCCTGTTCCTCCTTGCTCACACTCCCAACCTCCCTCCATCTCCCAGTCTTTTTTTTTTTTTTTTTTTTTTTTTTCCTGGTTTTATTGTCATTTGTAAAGGCAGCAGCAAAATACATAAGCAGGCATGGGGTCTGTGTTTTCCCAGAGGGAATGTTGCAAGGGTGAGTGTGAAAGGAGCTTAAACAGGATTCAGGGAAGTTTGGGGTCCCAAAGACAAGGACACGACACCTCACCTGCCAAGACATCAGCAAAGCCCTGCTTTGGTGTTTGAAATCATGTTCCCTCATGTTTTCCTGACCTAGAGAGGTTGGGGAGCTTGGGGAGGACGACAGCCCTGTGCCATGGGGATTTCCCCCCGTGCTGGAATCAGGCCTGAGAGCAGGAGTGTTTTGGGGAAAGCCCTTTCTCTTCCCAGGGGCTTGCAGCATTTCTGTCCTGTGCCAGGGGTGCCACCGTGGCACGGATCACTCACCTGCAGCACTGCAGGATGCTTCTGTGTTCACATTGGCTCCTGCTGATGCAGGTGGCATTTGGTGACAGCTTCTGAGTTGGGCTTAAACATCCCCACCCCGCATAAGGAGAGGTTGGGATGAGTTCCAGGAGAGCTGCCATCCTGCCAGGGGAGCAGAGTCTCGGGGTGTCCCCAGAGCCCCACTGCTCCTTTGGTTGCCTTTCCTCCTCTCTCATCACCCCCTCCATGCAGAGCCCCTGTGATGAGGGAAGGAGGCAGAGTGCACTAATTAAGCCTCACTTGACAAGCTTGGGGAATAGCCCGGTCCCTCCGCCACCTTGGGCCATCACTGTCATCATCAGTGGCACCGTGTCATTGTGCCACAGGGAGCAGTGGCAAGCACGAGGAGCTGAGCTCCCCCCTCCTGGTGCATGCCCAGGGGCACAAGGCTGGGACTGGGCTCCTCTGCCTGCCACTGACGTCTCTGTGCTCTCCACAGGACGCCTCCATCGCCCACCGCTTCCACATCATGCGAGAGAAACACCCCGAGAAGTTCAACAGCAGGTAAGGGATGGGCCCCCAGAGCCAGGGGTGGGGCACTCCCTGCCACTGCCATGCTCCACACCGAGGGGATTTGGTGTCTGGCCAGCTGAGGGGACAGGCAGGGCATGTACCAGGTGGTGTGGCAGGCTGCTCAGACTTGGCCACGCACCCAGTTACGTTCATTCATGCTTCATAATTAGTATGGAATTCCAGGACGGGCAGGAGCAGGGAGGGCAGGGCAGGCAGCAGGTCACAGCTCGTTCCCACTGTGCTCAGGGTGCATGGAAATGGGGCCATGGCAGCAGGAGCTGTGGCTTGTGACCCCCATCCCCAGGTTTAGAAAAACCTGCTAGAAAAATCCCTTGGCTTACAGCCTCTCACAGCTTGCAGCTCCCCCTCAAAGCCTGGCTCAGCCGCTGATGCAGGGAATGAGCCACGGTCAGGGCTCCCAGGGTGCCAGGAGGCTGCTGAGGTGTGAAACATCCCCTCCATAGGGTGCCCTGTCTCTTGACAGCACATCCCATGCCTAGGGAGCACCCAGCACCCCCATGCTCCCCTCTGCTGGGTGTCAGAGCCAGGTGTGCTCGAGCCACCCTCTGACAGCCCCCAGACACCCCCGTGCCACCACACAGCTCCCTGGGGCCAGGATGCCGGTGGTCCCTCTCCACGATGGCTTGTGTCCTCATCCATGGCTGGTGTCCCCACCACAGCAGCTCCAGACAGTCCCTGGCAGCCCATCCTGCTGCTGACTGGGGCAAGACGCTGCTTCCAGGCGGGACACTGACATATCTCTGTGCCCCAGGATGAAGAACAAGCTGTGGTACTTCGAATTCGGGACATCAGAGACCTTTGCAGCCACCTGCAAGAAGCTCCACGACTATGTTGAGGTTGAGGTGGGTTTCCTGGGATGGTCCCTGGCTCTGGCCATGGCACAAAGGCTTTTTGGAGCCGTCACCCGTGGATCCCTGAGCTGTTTGGTGCCACCATGCCTTTGGACCCCTTCTTCCACCGCACGGCGCTTGCTACAAAGCCAAACAGCTGTGGGCAGAAGAATAATCCTATATTCCCCACTTCCAGCTGTATTTGAGAGCATGCCTGGAACATTCTCCTTGTAAATTCCAGCCCTCATTGGATGACATGGAAACAGCCTTTAATTAGAGCTGGGAGGAGGGCCGTGGTTGCTAAGAGCGCTGTCACTTCCCCGCGCTGGCGCTGGGGATTTGGGCTGTAAACTTCCGTCTCTCCCTATCTCTGGATAATCCACCCTTTTATAACTTAGGCTGGAGGGTGAGGGGAGAAAATAGCACTTGCTGCAAGAGGTGGTGGGTGCAGGGTGGTGGGCACAGGGCAGAGCTGGCCCTGCAGACGTGTGGCCGTGGGCAGAGGGATTTTGATGTCTGTTTCTATATGGGGAGTTTCTTCCCTCCCCAAAGCCTGGGGTGGGTAGCTGCACCCTTGGAAACTTGTGGGAAGAGGCAGGACCAGCATCACAACCAACTCACTCCCTTCCCCAGCCATGCAGCAGTGTCCCAGGGTGGGTAAAAGTCCATGTTTGTGGAGTTGAGTGCTGCTGGAGAGGTGCCCCCCATTCCCTCTCAGGCTGCTCCCCACCGAGTGAGCCCACGGCCAGGAAAGCGTTAATCCCGCAGCATTTGAAGTTGAAAGCAGCCGCCTGTCCTCCCTGCAGCTCCCAGGCAACTGTCAGCCTCGCAGAGAAATAGCAGTTTTGTTTTGGAAATTGGCACCCGATCCCCCTACAACTCCTGGAAATGAATTTGCTTTTTCCCCCAGCTGCAAATTTCTCCTTCCAGCCTCGCTGCCAGCGCACCGTCAGCTGCCCTGCTCAAAGGGCCCATTGTAGCCGGCTGGCACGGGCTGGGGAGGGCTCTGCGCGGAGAATCGCTCCTGCCCGAGGCTGTGGGCGGCCGTGGGCAGGAACAGGCTCCTGCAGCATCCCAGCATCCCGCACTCTTGGCAAACAACTCGCTGCCATCCCAGCGTGGCTGCGTTGGCGGCCGCTGCCCGGCTGGCGGGTGGGGAAGGTGCCCCTGGCCGGGGGCGGTGCTCGAGGTGTGCCGGCCATCCCACCGGGAGCAGGAGCCCTCTCGCTTGGTAGCCGCTGCTCAGAGCACCAGGGTCTTTTCTCTGCCTCCAAATCACACCATCATTAAGATGTATTGAGAACGAAAGGATTAACATCCTTTCCAAGCCTTGGAGAGACAGCTCTTCCCTCCCTCCCAAACCAGAAGATTCCTGCTTTTTATTTTTTTTGCTTTCAGTGTGAGGCTAAAAATAAGATCCCGCAGCACCAGGGGAGGCAGAGAGGATCTGACACGCCGAGGTGTTTGCTCGTGTGAGCGCCCAGCTCGGCTCACACGGGGTTGGTGTCCTCAGCACGGGCCGAGGGGGTGGTAAAAACAAGCTCTGGACCTTTGTTAAAGGAAAACAACCAGAATTGGAGCAGCAGAAGGGGCTTGTTAGCCCATTTCATTCCTCTCAGCACAAGGAGTGAGGGCAGAGATGACTTTGCATCACCAAAATGTTAGGAAAAGGCTGTGCTGGGATTTGCTGAAGGGCAGAGTGGCAGGTAAAGAGCAGATGCCTCAAGGAAAATAGGAATGCTTTACAGATATTCAAGTTGGATGGAAAAGTGGCTGCTTTCACCAGAGGTATTTAGGAAGGGGATCCGTGTCTGGGTAGCATGAGAAGATCTGAAGTTAAGAAATACATTTCCATGGCTGTAGCTTTCAATCCTGTGGGAAAGCTGCAGGCAATGGATATTTTAACTTTTACAAGCAATTTTCAGCTGAGGCGGTCCTGATGCACAACAGCAAAGCCTGGGATGCCAATTCTGTGTGCTGTGCTGTGGTTTGCTCTCCAAAACCTGACATTTTTCCCTCTGACACCTTCCCCTAATTTCCTTCCAGCTTTATTTCTAGTTTCCAAATGGCACTTGAAGACAAACTGGTTCGAGCTACTTTTTGGGCAGCCAAACTTTCAAGTCCTTTGGAGTCAGTTTGGATAAGGAGATGGGGCAAAGCAGGTGCTGGAGCTCCTTGGGTGGAAGTCGCTTTAGGGTCAAGGGGGTGTTACCTCCTGTTTTGGGTCACAGCACCGAATCTGGCCAAGGTTTTATGGGGTCCTCCAGGAATCTGCTTTTTTTGAACCCGCCATTTTGGACCTGTAGTAAAACCCCTATGGAAACAGAGAGGAGAACAGCACGAGGAGAGTCAAGGAGCTGACATTAACTCTAGGAAAGCAAAGTGGGAGGATATTTGCCTCTCCAGCCACTCTGGAGCTGCCCTGTCCCCTGGAGACCGCCCGGTGTCACTCTGTGCTCAGGGAGCCGCGGGCAGAGGAGGGGGCTCCGTGTGACGGGCACAGCTCCCCCGGCCCCCTGAGACCAGCCCTGTCCCCGGCAGTGCGATGGGACCCTGCTGGACCTGAGCAACACCTCCCTGGAGGGCATCGCCGTGCTCAACATCCCCAGCATGTACGGGGGCTCCAACCTGTGGGGAGAGACCAAGAAGCAGCGCGGCTACAACCGGCTGGGCAGGAGGGCGCCGGAGAGGCTGCCCGGCACCGTGGTCACCGACGCCAAGGAGCTGAAGTTCTGCGTGCAGGGTGAGTGCTGGTCAGCACAGGGGGTTCTGGGCACCCACCACCTCTGGAGCAGCAGCACTGCAGGAGTTGTGATCAGCTCTGTGGCTTTTGTGGAGCCCGGAGTAGGGCGGAGGAAGAGCTGGAACCCAACTGCAGGGCTGGCAGCAGGAGCTTTTGTCAGCACCTTCCCAGGGTCCAGCGCAGCGCTGCCAGCCTGGATGTGGGGTTTGGGAGCAGCAGGAGCCGTGCTGAGCCCAGCTGGCACCTCACACCCACTGCTGAGGCCACCCGAGCCACCCCCGTGGGCAGGGACGGCCCAGAGCGCTGGCAGCGTTCCCCAGCGGGGAGCAGTGGGGCAGAAAGCAGCCAGCAGGACACACAAGGTGCCTGCCTTTTCCACCCACCACCTCCCACAGCCTGGGGCTGGGCTGGGAATCAGCTCCCCCGTGATCAGCTCCCCGTGCAGGTGCTCTTTCAGACCAGGAGAAGTTTTGCTCCAAAGCTTTTGGATAGCGCTGGAAACACCCAGTTTGGTGGTCTTGGATCACAGAGGACACCAGGATAAATCCTCTCAGTGCCGCCTATCCCTCAGGACAGCCAGCAGCCCATGTGTGCTGGCCCTGAGGTTTCAAAGGGGGGCAGAAGGCGGGGGATACCTGGGGATGGGGGAGCAGCTCGGACCCCTCTCTCTTGCAGACCTCAGCGACCATCTCCTGGAGGTGGTGGGGCTGGAAGGCGCCATGGAAATGGGGCAGATCTACACGGGGCTGAAGAGTGCAGGGAAGAGACTGGCCCAGTGTTCCTCCGTCATCATCAGGTACTTGCCTCCTTCACAGCTGAGTGCCCGACCAACAACGAAACCTGACACCAACAACGAAACCTGACACCTGTGTCACCTGTGTCACTGTGTCACCGCCCTCTCTTCTCTGTGCCTTGCAGGACGTCCAAGCTGCTGCCCATGCAGGTGGATGGGGAGCCCTGGATGCAGCCATCCTGCACCGTGAGTGCCCAGGGAGGGGCAGGAAGCCGGGCTGGGGCAGCAGGGGCTGGCAGGGTGTGGGGATGGGGCAGCAGGGGCTGGCAGGGTGTCAGGATGGGCAGCAGGGG
>VZUI01027735.1:0-11150 GCA_013401135.1 Cettia cetti
GATGGATGGATGGATGGATGGATGGATGGATGGATGGATGGATGGATGGATGGATGATGGATGGATGGATGGATGGAGGGATGGATGGATGATGGATGGATGGATGGATGAGGGATGGGAATCCCCTTGGCATCTCCTGCTGCCCAGACCATTGCCCAGGGAAGGAGCAGCCCCAGAAGGTTTAACCCCCCCAGCTGTGGCACATCCCAGAATATCCTGTTTAACAGACTCCTGCGAGTCAGTATTGTCCTGAGTGGCAGTGAGCGAGGAGCAGGGGGGCAGTAACAATGCAGACAAGCCATTTTCCAGGGAATTATGCCTGGCCAGGATTTATTGCAGAGCTCAAATTGCCGTTAATAAAACACAGTTTTGCTGGCGTGAGGGAAATTGGTTTTTGCAGAGGCTGGAGGGATCCAAGCAGAATATTCCGGGTGTCATCTCCAGTGCAGCAGGAAAATGAGCTTCCTGCCAAAAAGGTTGGATCCTTCACCCTCTTAGAAAGGAGATCCTGAAAGGGCTTCCCCTCTCGGGCTGCTGCTCGTTCCCTCAATTCCTTCATGCTCCCTTTTGCCAGCCCTTCAAGCTGTGTTAAATCTTTTCAATGTATTTTAAATTTCTTTTCATTCCTAAAAGCTCCCTGACAAGTTCTCCTGTCCGCAGCCCCTTCCAAGTCTGCCTGGGTCCCTCCCAATTTCCTTTCCTCACAGCTCTGCGCTGCTTTCCTGAGCAGGGAGAGCCCAGCCCCACGTTTTAAAACACAAATAAACACAAATAAACACAAATAAACACAAATAAACTCCCCGTCCTGTGATTCCTCCACAGCAACTCTGGTCTTTCCTTTGCCTTTTGCAGTCAGGGCAGCTGGGGTTTGGGGAAAATGCTGCAATTTAATTTGGGAATCATTCCACTGGGAGAAAGCGCAGAGGAGGAGAGCAGGGATGTGTGGCACTGATAAATCAGGGGATGTTGGGAATGTTGGAGATGTTGGGAGTGTTGGGAATGTTGGGAATGTCGGGGATGTTGGGAATGTTGGGAATGTTGGAGATGTTGGGAGTGTTGGGAATGTCGGGGATGTTGGGAATGTCGGGGATGTTGGGGATGTCGGGGATGTCGGGAATGTTGGGAATGTTGGGAGTGTTGGGGATGTTTGGAATGTTTGGGATGTTGGGAATGTTGGGAATGTTGGGGATGTTGGGGATGTTGGGGATGTTGGGGATGTCGGGAATGTTGGGGATGTTGGGGATGTTGGGAATGTCGGGGATGTTGGGAGTGTTGGGAATGTTGGGATGTCAGGAATGTTGGGGATGTTGGGGATGTTGGGGATGTCGGGAATGTTGGGGATGTCGGGAATGTCGGGGATGTTGGGAATGTTGGGGATGTTGGGGATGTTGGGAATGTTGGGGATGTTGGGGATGTCGGGAATGTCGGGGATGTTGGGAATTCCCAGCCCTGCACACGGTGCGGCTGTGGCAGGATGGGTGTGGGCATCCCTCAGCTCCGCCCCACCTGCAGCAGCCCCTCGCACGCAGACGGGAAATTTGGGGATTTGGGGTTGTTTGTTGAAGAGGCAAAGGTTTGCTGGTGCGTTCCTGGCAAAGCTGGGCTGTGGATCCCTGGGAGCAGAGCGCTGGGAGCGCTGGAATCTGCTCCTCACTCGCCGGGTCCCTGCTCTCAAATCTCCCAGTGCAGCACTGGAGGACAGCCCACAGGAGCTGGATGGAGCTCTGGGAATCCGCATCCCCGGAGGTTCCAGGCTCTGTTTGCAGCCCCAACCCTTCTCTGGGGCTTTCTGCTGCCCTCAGGCCCGGCTGGGATCCCGGGGAGCACAAGGCACGGAGCTTTCCTGGGATTTCCTGCCTCCCTGCAAGGATGAGCACCCCTGGAGAGGCACAGGGGGGGCTCAGACAGGGACTGGGGACCCCCAGGACCTGCTGCCACCTCCCCTCCCGAGGCTGTTGGTGCAGCGATCAGCCCGTGCCCGGGGGACAGCTGGAAGATGTTCGAGCAGAAGGAAACCCCCCCTTTTCCCTGCCCTCCTGCCATGAAACCGGAGATGGAGCCGCTCCAGAGCCGAGCTGCCCTCCCCCTGCCGCCGCAATAACAATGACTGCGAGAGATAATTAGTTAAGCTTCTCCAATCCTGACAATTAATTGAACCCCTCCAGCCCCGATAATTAACTTGAGCCCCTCCAGCCTCGACAGTTGAGTTCCCCCAACCCCAATAATCAGCCCAGCCCCTCCAAGCCTGATCAATAACTGAGCCCCTCGGAGTTCCTCCAACCCTGCTCAGGGCTGTGCTGTCCCAGCCTCATCCTCCTCGGGTGAGGGTCCCAGGGAGCCACTGGCTGTGCCCACCCCCTGCACCCTCCAGGGCTGAGCTCCTTCCCCCAAAATCATCCCAGGCCGGGAGACTCAGCCAACTCCTGAGAGGATTTCAGGGAATTTTTTCTCCCTGATTATTCACACCTAACAAGAACTGGCAGCTTTTTTATTTTCTGCTCTCCCAGGCTTTTCCAGTGGCTTTTCCCCCCTCACCCTGCACGGGTTTTCAGCAGGTCGTTGCAGTTTTATTGCTTTGATCCCATAATGTGCTGTTATGCAATGAGACAAGCTCTTCCCGTCACTTCCCCGGCTCCAGCCGGGCCTTTTGCTGTAATAGGCACAGCACTGCCTTGAAATATTAACGAGTTTTACCTTAATTACCTTTCAAGCTTCTCAGGGCTCTCTCTTCATTTCCCTTCTCACTCTCTTTTTCATATCAGCCACGAGCAGAGGCAGATTCTGGGTGAGGGGGGGATTTTTTTCCCCCCTCCTCTCCTCATCCCATGCTTTGGATGCTGTCAGGGTGAGGGAGGGACTTTGGGTGTGTGGGCACCGTGCAATGTGGGCATTTTTAATCTTATGGTTCATTATTTCCCCTTGGAATGTTGGTTTCTAGAAGGAAGAGAGCTCCAGACACTTTCCCTGTATTTAGGATAAATGGGAAATCTGTATTTAGGATAAATGGGAAACGGGAAATCTGTATTTAGGATAAATGGGAAATAGGAAATCTGTATTTAGGATAAATGGGAATGCCCCATGTGCCACCCGGAATCAGCCTCTCCATCCTCCCTGCCAGGAGACTTTTCTCCTGCCCTCACTCCTGCTTCCTCCTGCTTCCTGCAGCACCTCCCCAGCTGTCCCCACGCTGTCACCGCTGCTGGTGACACTTAAATTCCTGCAAACATTTATTAGATAAGTGCATTGGGGCAGCAGCAGCAGAGCGCTGGCATCTCCCAGGCACTGCTGAGCTAATTGCCTGATTCATCCCAATCCCCCATCAGGAGGGAACAGAGGGGGAAGGACAAGGGGGAGGGGATGGATTTGATTCAACACCTCAAACCCAGCTCCTTTTAAAGCCAGGCTGCATCGTTCCTCTTTTATTAACGCCCTTTTTGGTTTAGTGACACACATCCAGCCCGGGACTCTGCACGGAGCAGGGGAAAGTAGGGCAGGGGAGACACTAATAGCTCCCAACAGGGAGGCTGATTCACGCCTCCTTGCTGCAGGAGCCCCTTTTAGCTCCCAAAAATCTAATTTTGTGTTCGCTGTCGTGTTCCGTCAGCCCCGCGGGAGGGGGCTGGGGAGGGTGGGACGCAGGCACCGGTGGGAAGTGGCACGCAGTGGGATGCTCTGCCTCTCTCCCGGCCTGTCCCCACAGCTGAGGGGTTTTATCAGGCTCTTTTGCCGTGTTTGAGCTGAGTTTCCCAGCCTTCACTGGGCTCAGGGCGGGCAGGAGGCAGGGCAGCGTTTCCAGGCACCTCTGTGGGCTCAGGGCTGGGGACAGAGCAGCTCAGGGGTGCTGGTGTCCCCCGGCAATGACAGCACCCCCCTTGGCTGATCCCCAGGGGCTGTCACCCCCAAATTCTGCTCCTGCAGCTCAGTCCCCAGCGGGAAGTCAGGCTGGGGTTGTGTAATTAGCACAATAATTGTGTTATTAACGTTATAACGGAGAGCTGCCAACCCCAACCAGCCACTCTGAAAGTTTTATTTCTTCTCCCACACCACCTGATGGTCTCCTCTGCTCAGAGCTCAGCTGCTCTGATGAGCTGGCTCACACGGTGGGAGAGAAAGGGGGGAAGCAGGGAGGGAGGGGGTGATCCCACAGGGAATTTGATGCTGGCACCTCCCAGCCCTGTCTCCCAAACCCCCGCATCCTCCAGCTCCCCAGCCTTTCCCTTTGCACCCCTCTTGCTTTCCTGGGTATTTTTCTCAGCCCTCATGGGCAGGCAGCCAGTTTTATGGCAGAATTTCAGCAGCAGAGTGGCAGCTGGAGATCCTTGTGTCCCATCAGTGCAATGGGCTGCCACGTCCCCACAAAAGAAGGGATAAATCCTGCTCTGAGGAGTCACTTCATCAACTTTTCCTGCTCCTCTTCCTTGACACTGAATTTTTGGAGTGTTTGGGGGTTGTGAGAGTGGCCTCAGAGCCCTCTGTTGCAGCTGCAGGAAGCTCTAGTGGCCCCCAGCTGTGCTCTCCCTAAGAAAGGGGCAGCAGCAGTTCCTGTTGGATTTTTCCTGGATCTCTCCTGCTTTGGAGCACCTTTTCCAGCAGTAAATTTTGCTGCAGATGGATGGGCAGCCCCTGAGAGCACGCTGGATGTGTGGTTCATTAATTACTCCTGTTAGAGGGCCATTACAGCCAAGAAATTGCATTATTAAAAAGAAATCTTTGCAGATGCTTCAAATGCGACGACCTATTCAATAGCTGACACTGGGTCATAATTAAAAGTAAAAAGTAGAGGCCAAAAGAGGACAAAAAATGGCAGATTCCCTGAATATGGTTAATGGAAACATTATTAGCATTAGGAAATTGCATAGGAGAAATCACTGGCTCCTGGCCCAGATTAAATATGCAGCAGGCTTCTGACGTGTGCCTATGGTGATTAATAGCATTAACAGAAAAAAATATTAAATTAAGTCCATTGAGCTGCCTTTAATGGCTGTGCCTGGCTCCTTTGTTCCCTTCCTTCCAGCAGGCAGGGTCAAGCCCAGGATATTCCTGCCTCCAGGATCTGCAAGGCACCACTGGCACCCAAGAAGTTTTCCAGCCAAGTTGAGAACCCAGAGGAAAATTGGTGCTGCCCTTGGTGGATTTGCAGATCCTCCTCTCCCAGATCCCTTTTGCACCGCAGCCTTTGGGAGATGCTTTCACTCCTTTTTTTTTATTATTATTTTTTTCACCTCAAACTCTCAGTTTTGTTTTGCTTTGAGGGTTTTTTTTTTGGTGGTTTTTTTTTTTTTGCATTTTTCCATTTGTTCCTCGTGGATGTCGCTGTGAATCCATCTGGCACCGGGCCCATTCACCACCTAATATTTCTCAATAATTTATTATCAGCAGTTTAATCCTCCTGGGAGCTCCCTGCACATTAAAGGCTCTTGTTCAGTCAGGTCATGTCACAGACTGGAAGCACTTCCAGCCCTTTGATTTGTTTGTGTTTCATGTTTTTGTTGGGAGAGCAGTAAAAGACATGAATTTCCCCCCTCCTCTCGGAATGAATTTATCATCTTGGTTGTTTTCTTTATTCTCTCCAATTGAACCATCCCTTTCTGGGGCTCTCATCTCCCTCTCCGTGGGCCCTGTTCCATATGGATGCAGTGGGATGCAGTGGGATGGGAGTGCAGAGCAGGAATCAGCAGCCAGAGCCTCCTCACCCTGCACGTGCTGCTCCCCCTCATCCCTGCACATTCCATGGGATATTCCATGGGATAACAGCAGCAGCATCAACCCCCTGCTCTGATCGAGCTGGCTGGCATCCCTCACCCCAACCAACCCCCAAATTCCAGTTCCAAAGCTTTCAAAAGTCCCAAGCAGCCCAAAAGCTGGGGCGAGCTGGAGGCTTTGGGCTTGGAAAAGAGATTTATTTTCTGAGTGTTGCAGATCTCAAAATCAGAAAGTCCCTGAATTTCAGCCTGAGCAGGGAGAGGTCTCAGCCCCTCTGCTCCACCTGGAGCAGCAGCAGCAGCAGGGCCAGGCTCTGTGCTGCTTTCCAGGGCAGAAATCAGCTCATCCCAGCACCCCTTGCCCTCTCCATCCCATTTCTCCTCCCAAAATTCGGGTGGATTTAGGGCAGCTCATCCCTGGAAATGCAGCATGGCTGCCAAGTGTGCAAGGCTGATTAAAACCATTGATGGAGAATGATGTTAATTGAATGGAGAATAACATTAATTAAGATTTTCCTCTCTCCCTAGGAGGAATCAGGCTGGACGTGTCTGCCTCATTCCTCAGAGCTCTTTTCAATCCCAAACCCACCCAGGGAAGTGGCACTGCTGGTGGCACCAGAGCCCAGCTCGGTGTCCCAGGCCCCTGGGGCAGCCAGGCTGCAGCCTCTGGAAGCTCTGGAAGTGCAGAACTTTTGGCATCCCCCAAACCCCAGGCGTGGTTTTCCAGGCACAAAACAAATCCTTGCAGGGAAAGACAAAACCTTGTCCCTTGGACCTGCTCTGGAAGGGCCCTTGCAGCTCCGGGAGGGAATTCCTCTACTCAGGGACTGAGCAAAAGGGTCACTAACAGGTAAATCCGGGGGAATTCCAGCTGGGAGGGAATTCCTCTGCTCAGGGATCGAGCAAAAGGGTCACTAACAGGTAAATCCGGGTGAATTCCAGGCTCAGGGATGAATCACAGGCACAGGCAGGGCTGCTGGCACTGGCAGGGGACACGGTGCCACGGCGGGTTTGTCACATGCTCTGTCACATTGCAGGACAGAGCAGAGAGACTCGAGAGCATCCAGAAAACTCGGGAAAAACTTTGGAGCAGCAGCAGAGCTCCGCACCCAGCCCGACTTTGCACCCCAGAGAGGAGCAGCAGCTTTAGGCAGAAACAGGGACAGAGAGCTGGAGATTTCCATATGAAATATTGAAATTTTTGCTCGCTGGAGTGGAAGGCAGAGCTGCTGTGCTCCTGAATAAATCATCGGAGCCGGCACACGTGCTCCGCAGTGACGTCTGCCAGGGGAGAGCCTGGGACCGGGGAAGAGGAAAAATAAAGTGGGATAAAACAAAATATAGGGCACTTTCTCCCCTCTAAGAGCTTAATTAGCTGGTCTCAAGCTCCTCTAGGCTGGCAGCTGAAATCTGCTCCCGTTTTTGTGTCTCCTCAGCCCATCCAGCGTGCCCTCCTCCTGCTCTGCCCGACCGGAGCGTGCCTGGCAAACGCAGAGCTCCGTTAAAGTGTCCCGGTCTCTGGGCACCTGGTGGCCTGTCAGGAGAAACGCTGGAGCCTGGGGAATGCAGAGCCCCCCCTGAACTGCAGGAATGCTGCAGGAGACGACAGGCAGAGAGCCCCGTGCCTTCAAAGCTTGACTCGAGAAACGCTCTAAAAACCTCATTGGGGCCTTTTAGCACTTTGGAAAAGCTGATTAAAAAAGATGGGGAGAGGCTTTTTTGCACAGGCAGGTGATGCCAGGACAAGTGGAAGCGGATCTGTGTACTGGAGGATGATGTAAAGCTTGAGGAGTCCAAGGGATGCTAATCCCAGTGAAAGGGAGCTGTGCCCTTGTTAGGAATCAAATGTTTCCCGGGGTGTTAATTCTTGTCTAATTAAGAGCTCCAGAGAGCCACGGAGGGCTGGTTTCAGCTGGTTCTCGGCCCTCCCTGGAAATCATGTTTTCCAACATCCCCAGCCCCGTCCTCAGGAAGTGTCTCTGGAGTGAAATCCTCCAGACAGACGGAGGTTTTTAAAAAATGCATCGTGAGTGCATCATCGGATGAGCAGGAAAGTAGGGCAGGCCCAGGGAGTGCAGAGCTCCCTTGCTGCTGTCCCGGGGCACCTGGGGCTGTCGGGACACCCTGGCTCACCTGAGCCCTCCCTGCCCCACCTGAGCCCTCCCTGCCCCACCTCAAGCCCAGCTCTGGGGGGCCATTCCTTCCCCCAAACCTTTCTGCAGTTATTTGGATCCTTTAATTTGCTCTGGAGGACGAGTGACAGGGGTTTGTGAGTTAAAGGGGTCAAAAAGGGCTGCAGGAGGGAGCTGTGCCCGGGGCTGGCAGTGAGTGTCCCCGGCATGCCCAGGACTGATAAACATCCATCCAAATCCCGAGGGCAGACGGTGTTTTCACCTGCCTCGTTTCATTTTTTCCCCGTGCTCCTCTCTCTGATGAATCCCCTGCTGGCACGTCCCTGTCGCCCCCTGCTCGGCCACAGGACACCTGAGGCATCCCAGGATTTGTCCCTGGCATCCCCAGGGCTGCTCTGATCGCCGGGATTAAGAGCCTCTGGATGGAATGTTGTGACAGGAAGCAATTATATGCAAATAAGAAGCTGCGCAAGTGTGAGTAAACATTGGGGCTTGTTTTGTTCCTGTTGAACCTCCGTGATTTAAAAGCCATTAAGGGCGCCTCGGCAGCAGTTCCGCGGCGCTCCGGCTGCTCTCACATCCTCCCCTTCCCTCCTGCAGCGCCGGGAACCTCCAGGGCTCGGGGCTGAGATGATTTGGGGGTGCCGGGGACAGCGTGGAGCCCCAAATCCTCGCCTTTGCGCGTCCTTGGGCAGCTCCAGCCCGTGCTTTCCCCGGCAGGGCTCATCCCGAGCATCCTGGCGCTGGCTGCCGCTCCCGGGGCTCGGCTCCCGCAGCACCAACAGGGATTTTCCGTCCTGCTCTGCCCTGCCGAGCTCTCCCCGGGCGCTCCCAGCGATGCAGAGAGGTTTCTGCTGCTGCAAATCTCTGCTGGGAGAGTGGCAGCAGCACCAGCAGCGGCTGCCAGGGGCAGGGGGAGCTCTGGGGTGGCTGTGCCTGGGGTTTCCTGGGGGCTGGAGGCTCTGCTCCCACCTCTGATGGGTCCCTGCTGGGCCTTTTTGGGGTTTCTTTGAGCGCTGAGAGCTTGGGAAGGGTCAGCTGAGAGGCTGATTCGTTCTGTGCCTGGTGGGATGGGCCCTGGGCAACCCCTCCACGGGAACAGAGCTCAGGGGAGCAGCAAAAAACCCCAAGAAATGCCTGTGGCTGCAATCCCAAAAGGTGCTGTGGGAATGGGATTGTCCAGCGGGATTTTTGGGGTGAGGTACAGCAGGGAGAGGGAGAACTCTGCTCCAGGACAAGGAATGGGCCTTATTCCCCCAGGGAAATTCATCCCTGCACCTTCCAGCGCTGTGGAGGAGCAAATCCCGAGTCCCAAGAGCCAATCCTCACCCCTGGGGCCTTCCAGAGGCATTTCCCCTGGGTGTAATTAAAGTTCCATCTGCCCTGCAGCCTCCCTGGAGCAGGGATCCAAGACTGATCCTCGCCCTGAGCAGTTGGTCAAACATTTGTCTCTGGCACCCGGGGACGTGTGTGAGTAAAGCTGCAATTTAGACCGAGGAAATCACTGAGAAAACAAATCCTGAGCCCCCATCCAGCCATTCCCAACACGTCACCCTCCTGACAGTGCTGCCAGAGAGCCAGAAAAAAAGCTCCAGCCTTGAAATTTTTCTAGTGGAAGACAAATGAGGGAGATTCATGTCTCTGTTGGTGCTACATTGTTTTGCTCAGCTGGCTGCAGAGCAAATAAGATGCGGTGTTGCATTGATTTGTAGCCCAGGAGCTGTCCTGGCAAATGGATGGGCTGGGAAAAACTTCATTTGGGGCTAAAATTGGAGAAAGCAGCAGGCAAAGGGTGCCCAGAGCCTGGGGATCCCGCTGTGCTCCTCCCTGGGGCACGGGGGGACCAAGTTTTCCTCCCCTTTTTGGGGTTGCTTTTCCCTGTGGATCTGGGGGGTCTTTGCTGTCCCTCTGCACCCCCATCACAGCTTGCTGCCCTGGAGTTTGGACACGATGGGAAGAGGAAAGGAAACCAAACCCATCTCCAGTCATTTCCAGTCATTTCCAGTCATTTCCAGTCACTTCCAGTGGCTTTGGGGAGAGGGAATGGCTCCTTTGCAGGGCTGTGCCCTGCCAGCCTCAGGCTGACCCCTCCCGGTGTCACCCACAGCATCCTCAGTGGGCATAAATCCAGGGAAAACTGCATCCACCCCTGTGGGCTGTGCCCAGGGAGGGGCTGGAGGGAGCTGGGGGGAAAAGGCTGCTTGTTAGCGTTAATAAATGTAAAACACAGAAATAAAAATAAAATAAATAGGAAAACATCAAACTAATGCCCAGGAGAAACGCATCACGAGGCCAGCAGTTCCCCCAGGTCTCGCTGTAAGGAATTGCAGTGCCCAAAGGAGGCTCCCCCAAAGCCCCCTCCTCTGCAGAGCACCAGGGGAGAGCAGGGCAGAGGGAGGATGAGGAAGCACGAGGATGTTCATCGCTCCTGCAGCTGCTCCCCTGCCCTCCCCACCAGCCCTGATCCATCAGGTGCCTCCTCGGCCTGAGACAAATCCCACACTGCTCTCTGCAGACAGGAGGCAATTGCCAAGTCCCGGCCATTCCCAAGAAAAGTGATGCTGGCTGTGCCCTAATGGAAAGGCAGGCAGTTTTATAGCAGAATGCAAATGAAAAGGTATAAATAAACAATCGCTCACGAATAAGTGCTTGCCTTTAATGAATATTTCATATACAAAAGGAGTCATTGACATTTTGCTGGATTGCTTCAATTAGCTCTTGAGCCTCATGTTCATGCAAATAATAAGCTTGCTTTTCATAATGCTTTGTTAATCTGCTTCATAGTGTGAATTTATACAGTAATATATCACCCAGACCTCCTGCTGGAGCCTTTATTGGATATAAATGACTTAGTAATTGCTATTGATCATTAAAGGAGCGCGGTGTTATTTTGGAATTACAATGTGGGGGATCTTTGCAAGACTGAGGGATCTGGCTGCTGGGGCTGGTTTATATTCAGGGCAGTGACTAATGGGCCCTTGGGAGGAAAAGCCAAAATGTGCCAAGATTGAGGCTGGGGAAAAACTGCTGGAGCCACTGCTGGAGCCACTGCTGGAGTCACTGCTGGAGTCACTGCTGGAGACACTGCTGGAGACACTGCTGCTGTCACTGCTGCTGTCACTGCTGGAGTCACTGCTGGAGCCACTGCTGGAGCCACTGCTGGAGTCACTGCTGGAGTCACTGCTGGAGACACTGCTGGAGACACTGCTGCTGTCACTGCTGCTGTCACTGCTGGAGTCACTGCTGGAGCCACTGCTGGAGCCACTGCTGGAGTCACTGCTGGAGTCACTGCTGGAGACACTGCTGGAGACACTGC
>VZUI01027745.1:0-18128 GCA_013401135.1 Cettia cetti
CAGGGCAGGGCAGGGCAGGGCAGGCAGGGCAGGGCAGAACAGGGCAGGGCAGGGCAGGGCAGGGCAGGCAGGGCAGGGCAGGGCAGGGCAGGGCAGGGCAGGGCTGGCAGGGCAGGCAGGGCAGAGGCAGGGCAGAACAGGGCAGGGCAGCACTCACTCTGCTCGCAGCGGGTGCCCGTGTACCCAGCCTCACACAGGCACTGCCCGGTCTGGGCGCTGCAGCTGCCGTCGCTGTTGCTGCAGTTGCAGGCGTGGGCACAGTCAGGGCCCCAGCGCCCCAGGTCACAGGCTGGAAAAACACAGCAGGAGCCCTCACTGGGCTGTGCCCCACACCCCTGAGAGCACGGTGTGGGCACAGCACTGCCTTGGCCAGCGGGCACAACGTCCCCTGGGCACTGGGACAAACACGGCTGCAGAGAGGCCACAGCACTGCCAGCACCGCCAGCACCGCCAGACAGAGAGCAGAAACCAAAAGGATTTCAGAGAGATTTCCCTGGCATGAGGACGAGAATGGAGCGATGGCAGCATGGCTGGCACGGGTCAGAGAGGCCCAGGAGTGAGGGTGACAGAGGCAGGCACTGTACCTCGCTGGCAGTGGGACCCCGTCCAGCCGGGCGGGCAGCTGCACGTCCCCGTCACCGGGTGGCAATGTCCCTCGTTCCCACAGCTGCAGCTCAGCTGGCAGTCGGGGCCGAACCAGCCGGGTGCACACACTGCCGAGGGAAACAGGGAGGGGCTGCAGGTGGCTCTTGGAACCCTGAGCCTCAGCAGAGCCGCTGGGGGCAGAGCCACGAGCACTGGCACGGCTCTGACACCCCGAGGGCAGGTGCTGAACAGGACGAGGGGCTCAGCATTTTGCCTCCTTTTCTCCTGCTGCAGAAGTTACCACAGTGGAGATGGGGCTAGAGGGACTTTGAAGTCCCCAACCTGCACCCCAATGAGTGGGAAAACAGAGATGTGCACAGTGCTCAGCCTGCCCTGCTGAGTGTGGTCAGTCACTGGGTGCTCCACTCGCTGGAGCAGATGCTGCAGCTCAGCTGAAATACCCCCATTCCAGCTGGAGATGGACACTCCAGCTGAGAGACCCCCCCAGCCTGCACTCACCATCCTGGCAGCGCTGGCCAGTGTAGCCAGGTGGGCACAGACAGGCTCCAGTGGCAGGGTCACAGCTGGCATTGTTGGCACAGTCAGGGCAGATCTCCTGGCAGCCCGGCCCCCAGAGACCCTCAGGGCAAGCTGGAGCGTGAGCAGACAGAGAACACACAGCACCAGGATCAGAGCTGAGGTGGCAGAGGGAGAGGTGTGACCTTTTGGGTTCCCTCTCGCCCTCACTGCTGTGCTCATGCAAGATGTGGAGTATTTTTTGTTGGCTACCAGCGAGCACAGCATGGCTGTGAGCCCTCTGTAAGTGCTATTCTGAGCTCACTCCAGGGTTTTCATGCCAATTTTGGATTTGCATCCACTTGTGGAGAGCTCCAAGGGTTCCTCAGTGGGAAATGGAGCTGCTGGCACAGGGACTCTGCAGCTGCCACCACACCATGGACAGCACATCAGTCACTGCTCCAGGACCCGCTGGGAGTTGCAAAGAAGGAGCAAAAGGCTAAACTGCTAAAACCAGGGCAAGAATCCTTCTCCAACTGGTCCTAAGCTGCTCCAGGGCATGGAAAAAAGGCAGCTTGAAATGTATGGTAAGCACTGTGCACACGTAGCTTCATTGCTCAGCCAAACTCTTAGGAGCAGGACATCTCTAGTGACTAATACCTTCCAGCTGCTGCAATACTGCAGAATCATGTAAAAGCTTTCAATTTCAGACTCTCTAGTTTTCCAGCAGTTAAAGAGTAATCTGGTGAAGGCAATTAAAAACATGAATCAATAAAGAAAGGTTCCTTTCCTACACTGAGGACTGTGACAACCAAAAATGTCTTCATCTTTTTCACCATGTTGTTTAAGACTCACCATCAAAAGCTGCAATTTTTTTCTGATTTTCCCCAAAGATGATTTTAACTGCACTGGGTGTTTTAAAAATGCATTTTAGTAAAAGAAAAATCAACAGGTCTACAGCTAAATCCCTCCCTCTACACTGAGATCCCTGAGTGTTTGCTCTGCTGCCCACGCTCACCTTGGGCACAGTCGTGTCCTGTCCAACCAGGTGGGCAGTGGCACTGCCCCGTGCTCCTGTCACAGGATGCTTCTCCACAGGCACAGGGATGCTGACAGCCTGGCCCAAATGTCCCCTCAGGGCACTCTGTGGGAGAACAGCACGGTCAGAACTTCCCCCTCAAGGCGAAGTAAAAGAGCATTTTACCAACCTGGCCTGTGGGAATAGCCCAGCTGTGAGAGGCTCCCACCTGTGCTCGTGGTTTAGTGGGCATGGTGGTGTTGGCTCAAAGGTTGGGCTTGGTGACCTTGGAGGTCTTTTCCAAGATTAATGATTCTGTGAGCCTGGGTGTGACCATTCTGTGAGCCACACTGGCCACCTCCAGCACTGCCACCGCTGTCCTGGTCTGTCTGCCTGTCACTTCTCTCTGGTTGTGTGTCCTTTCAACCAGGATTTCTTCGTGCAGGAGTGACCACTCACATCCCCAAAAGCTGAGGCCAAACTGGTCTCCTGTCTTTGGACAAGGCTCTGCCCACCCCACGCTGCTGTCTCTGAGGTGAGGTGCAGAACACCGGGGTCACAGCCCCACACCAAACCCCACCTTGGCTTTTCCAAGATGCTGTGAGGCTTTTTACCTCCCTGGCTGAATACCTCCAGGACCTGAGCACCAGGATTTTAAGAAGCAGCCAGGTTTGCAGCAGGACACGGATGGAAAGCAGGAAAGAAGGAGCATCCTCATCCAGAGCAGGAATAAATGCTTTTCTTTCCCTCTGCTCTGGATGCCAGCGTGGTTCTGCTGACCCCAGCTCAGTTTCATCTTCATATCCCATACCACAATTTAGCAACCAGCTGGTGACACGCACACTGAGGGCCCCAAAGATCCTTAAATCCTCTCTGAGTCCTCCACAAGAGCTCCAGGCTCACCAAAGCCAATGTTCTGTGAAGCTTCAGCAGAGGGGAACACACCGGCACTGACAAACCGCGGAGGAAACGCAGCGCCTCCATTTCCAGTGACACAGAGGAGTTTTTGTTATTCCTCCTCTTTGCTAATTGATGGCAGATGTTTGTCTTCACCCTTTAATAATTTCCAGATCCGAACAACAGCCAAGAGCCTACTATTTCTATACAAATATTTGTGTTATTTCCTGTGACTCCCCCCCTACAGCCTTCAGCTCCTTTCTTACTCTTTTTAAAAATATCCCGAGCGGGAGCACCCAGCCTGACAAGGCTCCCAGGGCTCCAGGGGCCACAGCATCCCACCACAGGGCTGGCAGACCCTGCCAGGGAGCAGGGCCCTGCAGGAGCTGCCCACATCTCTCCTGCCAGCACTGTGGTAGCACTTGCAGTGGGATTTTTGCTGCTTTCTGCAGCTCTTGTTCTGACCAAGCCCTGTCAGAGATGGGGCTCTGCACCATGACCCTGTGCTGGCAGATCAGTGAGGTTGATGGTTGCAGCTTCTGGGCTGGGGTGAAGCAGTGCTTGGCTAAACATCAGTGCAGAAACTCCTGGGATGCTCCAATCTAAATCCAGAGGCTGGCCACTTCCAACCTCTCCATGCAGTGTCTTCTGCTGCTGCAGTGTCTTCAACTTTTTGCATTTTCTGCAGGACCCAACCAGCTGAAGTGGGTTCAGGAGGCCTCAGCCTCACAAGAGCAGGAGTGGGTTGATTTTTCAGTCGCCACTCAGCTCTGTGGTTGGCAGAACTTATTCTTTTCCAAGCACCGTGTTCATATTTTGTAATCATCACCTCGTGCCAATGACTCACTGCCTTTAGGTTCTCTCAAAGCACCTTTGTCTGCCCAAAGTGAAGCTCTCTGGCACACAAACCACCCCCAGGATCTTGAAATCTGCACCCTCAGAGCCTGAGTGTTGGACACAGTCAGATATACACAGAGCTGGGCTGTTCAGTCACCACCCCATCAACTGGCCCTCCATGGGGAGAGCACAAAACTGCTCCAGGAGGTTCATAAAGAGGCAGAAGTTTGAATCCTAACGTAAATTAAATGTAAAATACTCCTTTGCACTTGCAGATGAAACAAAGTTTCAATAAGGAATAGAGAACAGAGCAGAAAATGTGATACTGTTCTGCTGAGCAGGGATTGCCTGGAAGGGAAAAGACACCAAGACCAGGGAAAGATAATTAGATCCCAATCAGCTCCATCACCAACGCAGAGATATCCAGTGCAGGGGAAGTGAGACCTTGTTCTACTTTTCTGAATCAGGCTCCTTTCATACAAGGAATTCACTCTCCCATTTTGAAGAGGCAGCAGCATCTCACAGAGAGCTGTGGATGGCAGCTCCTGTGTCCCCTGAAGTCTCTACTGGCCACCCATCAGATCATCTGCAGTGGGCTGGGGCTCTCAGGGGATCCTGGAAGTGCTTTGGAGTCATTTTGTGAAGCAAAATTGTGAGTTTCCAGCACACACAGAGCTGCCCTGCACAACCCCACCTTACCTTGGTCACAGAGCTCGCCATGGTAGCCTGGGGGACACTCCTTGTGACACTTGCCAGTGACAGGGTCACAGGGCACTCCTGGAGAGCAGCTACACTTCTTCTTGCAGCCCTCCCCGTAATACCCAGGGTCACAGCCTGTGGACAACCATCATTAGAGAGAAAGAAGCTCTGAAATTACTCCTTGCCCCTGGCAGAGCCCGGCCCTGGGTGCTGAGCACCCTTCTCAGCTCCATCACCCACTGTCACAGCTGTCCCCACCCCCCACACAGCTCCTGCTGACCACTGAACGTGGCTCAGGTGTGCTCCTGAGTGAGCAAGAGGTGAGGCAGCCTGGGAGGGTGGAAAGCAAGAAGAGCTTTCCCCTGAGAAAATTAATGGGGAGAAGAGGCCATGGGAGGAGAAAGGGGGATACTCTGGGGCTGCTTTGTGGGAACAGAATGAGACACACACAAGCTGGGTGTGAGTGTGGATCTGCTGAAGGGTGGGAGGGCTCTGCAGAGAGACCTGGACAAGCTGGAGAGATGGGACAAATCCAGGGATATGAGGTGTAATGAGACCAAGGCTGGGTCCTGCACTTTGGCCACAACAACCCCTGCAGTGCTGCAGGCTGGGGACAGAGTGGCTGGACAGTGCCCAGGCAGAAAGGGACCTGGGGGCACTGATGGACAGCAGCTGGACATGAGGCAGCAGTGTGCCCAGGTGGCCAGGAGGGCCAATGGCTCCTGGCCTGGATCAGGGATGGTGTGGCCAGCAGGAGCAGGGCAGGGATTCTTCCCCTGTGCTGGGCAGTGCTTGGGCAGCACCTCCAGTGCTGTGTGCAGCTCTGGGCCCTCCAACTTGGGAAAGACACGGAGGGGCTGGTGAGGGCTCTGGGACACGAGTCCTGTGAGGAGCAGCTGAGGGAGCTGGGGTTCTTTATCCTGGAGAAGAGGAGGCTCAGGAGAGACCTCATCACCCCCCACAACTCCCTGACAGGAGGGCGCAGCCAGGGGTTCGGGCTCTGCTCCCAGGGAACAGTGACAGAACGAGAGGACGCAGCCTTAAGCTGTGCCAGGGGAGGCTTAGGCTGGACTTTAGGAAGAAGTTCTTCACCAAGGGTGGTCAGCTGTGGGAATGAGCTGCCCAGGGAGCTGCTGGAGCCACCTGGAGGTGCTTAAGGAGAGACTGGACACAGTGCCATGGCCTGGGTGACAAGGTGGTGCTGGCTCATAGAAAAGACCTCAGAGATCCTTTCCAAGCCAGCTGAGGGTGCGGGGGTGCCTCACTCACTGTCCTGGCAGCGCCGGCCGCGGTAGCCGGGTTTGCAGCGGCAGGAGCCGTCCCTGGCGTCGCAGCCCCGCGAGTTCTGCTGCAGGCACTGACACTCCAGCGAGCAGCCGGCCCCAAACGCCCACTTGGGGCACGCTGCAGGGAAAGGGAAGAGCTGCTCAGAGAGCCAGGGCGAGGGGCAGAAAGCTCCTTCCCAGAAGGGCTGGGACAGCGACCGTGAGGATGGGACGAGCGTACCCAAGTGGCAGAAGCGGCCGTACAGGCCGGGATCGCACAGGCAGGCTCCGTAAATCCGATGGCAGTGACCCCGGTTGGCACAGTTGCACTTTTTCCTGCAGTGCTTCCCAAAAAATCCCTTGGGGCACCCTAGGAACAGAGAGAGGATTGCTGGGAGGATGAGCCAGCTTCAGCAGGTGATTTTAATTGAGAGAAACACACGGGAACCAGAGCTGCGTGAGGGCAGGGATGCAGGAGGGAAGGGATGCAGCCAGGGGGAGAGCCATCAGATTCACTGCACCAGCTCCAGATCGGCTGTGCAGTGTCACAGGGGATGTCACTTGCTGTCACTTGTCATGGTGCTCCAGGGCACCCATCAGCTCTGCACTCACTGTGACCAGCAACTCTGCTGGCTGGGACAGAAATAACCCACAGGGCTGCAAAAGGTCAAGGCTGTTCTCCATGAAAGAGCAACCCATGAGGCTTCTGCTGTTGAAAAGCCACAGGGATATTTGCACTATTAAGTGAATAAAATTATTGTTTTTTCTCTGTAATGCTAAAGATCTCAATATTGGAAGCACATGGCAGACAGGCTGTGTCAGCAGAGTGCTCTGGCCAGCAGCTGCCCAGCAGCACGTGCCCTGTCCCTACGAACAGAGGAGCAGAGGAAATGCCAAGCCAGGGACAACAGAACAATTCTGCATTGTTTATTTTAGTTCTACCTTCCTGTTTTCTCTCTGTCCCCCTCAATCACCTTCTTCCTACAGAAAGAAGAGGTTGGGGTATCTCTTGTGTTCATTTGCATTCTGCTTCACTCTCCTCCTTCAGTAATAGCTCCCATATGCTCCCAACATGTGACTGAAGTCCTTTTGTCTGAATCTCTGATTGTCTCCCTGTCTCTGGTTTTCAAATTATGTCTCCCAAATTTTAACCCTTTGGGAGCAAGAAATGAGCACCACCAAGAGTGACACCTCCTTTGGGTACTTTGGGTAACTACTGCTGTCACAGCTTTACAATGCTTTGGGTGTAAAATACCTCCCTGGTTTCCATGGGAATTAACCATGGAAATTGTGGGTTTGACATTCTTTCCTGTGTCTGCCACTGAATGCCCCATGAAACAGAGATCTCTGCCTCCAGTCATGGATGAGCAGTGAACAGGGACTGCAAAGGTCTTTGAGTGCAAAGACAAGAGAACACCTGGAGCGCTGTTTTGTGGGGGAAGAGTGCCATTTACCACTCTTTTTTGCTTTTTAAAATGACATTTTTCCACACAAGACTCAGTGCCTGATGGACTCAGATGGAGCAGGAATGTGTTCGAGCCACTCTCACTGGGATGGTCCAACAAGAGAGCTGAAAGATGCTGTTGATGAGCAGTGTAGGGGACCCCACAGGAAACACTCCCAGGCTTCAGAGAATCACATCTGGGACAGCAGAGAGAGCAGCCAGAACAGCCATTTATGCTGATGGGATGTGATGGCACCACTCCTCACAATGCTAGGACACTGACACAGGAAGGAGGAGGACGGGGATGGCTCCCAACACCACAAAGAGGGTGAGGGGACACTGGACTCACCGTCCTGGCAGAGCTCTCCGGCCACCCCGGGCGGGCAGCGGCAGGCGCCGGTGGCAGGGTCACAGGTGCCACCGTTCTGGCACCCGCAGCTCTGGCTGCAGTTGCTGCCGAAGGTGCCAGCCGGGCAAGCTGGGGAGGGAGAGGGAGATGAGGCTCAGCCTGGCCACAGCCTGGCAGGGCTGCAGGCACAGCACACCCCAGGGCAGAGGACAGAGCTGCCACTCACTCTGGTTGCAGAGCACGCCGCTCCAGCCGGGCGGGCACAGGCAGCCGCTGCCCTCGGCCGTGCAGGTGGCTCCGTTCTTGCAGTCGTCACAGGTCAGGCTGCAGTCGGGGCCAAACGTGTGCTCCAGGCAGACTGCAACGAGAGGCACCACGGGTGAGAGCCTCCCCCAGGCTGCTGCAGCATCCTGGGGAGTTTGGGCAGAGAAACCCCTGTGTGGAGGCTGCAGCAGAGCTGAAGGCAGAAAAGGCACTCAGCAGGCCTGGTGTGTTCACCAAATAAACCCAGCCTGCAGCGTTGCTCCTGAAGAGTTCCAAGCAAAGCATGGCACTGCTGCAAAATGCCCACCGAATTTCTCTGACAGCGTGTGCTCCCCTCGTGCTTCCATCTCCTCCTCCTCCTCCTCGTAGTCGTCGTTGAAGAGCTGGGTGAGCTCATCCCGCAGGATGGCGACGTGAGGGACGGGCCGGATGAGGGGGCGCCGGCCATCCAGGGCCTCCACCGTGTCCTCTAGGGCTGGGGGAGCAGGGACAGAGGGGACAGAGTCACAGTGGGAAAGGACACAGGGGCTCTGGGAGGTCAGCAGTGGGGCAGGACCTCTACAACAGCAAAGGGAAACCAGAACTCTCTGTGGGTCTCGGGTTTGCAGCACTGATCTCACCCAGTTTTGACACCTCTAAATCTTTCCCAGGTTGTTTGTTCAGGGATTTTTTGGCTAGAGTGGGCTCAGGTCAGGTATGTGACCTCAAATAAATAATCTATTATTTCTTATAAGGAAAAGCTGTAGTGGCTGGTGACTGTGGAAGGAGCTCTGGCTCTGTGTTTAACGTGGAGCCATCACTGCAGGCTGTGTAGCTGTTGGAGGTGTAGCTGTGCCAGAACTCCCTTTGGACAGTGCTGTGAACGAGGCTGAAACAGGACTGGTCCAGTCTGGGAAAGCTTCCCAGGGCTGGGGTGAGGCCCTGCCACTGCTCAGGTGCTGTGAAGGAGTGGAAAGAGGTGGGGTGCAGGGCTAAGGAGCTGCAGTCTGTGTGGTCCTGGCTCAGACAGGAGGAAGAGGAGGGCCCCACTGCCCAGCCTGAGGCAGCTCAGACGAGGCACTTACAGATGCAGCTCCTTCTGTCTTCATCCAGCTTGTGCCCAATGTCACAGCCACACTGGAAGGAGCCTGGCTGGTTCTGGCACGTGTGTTCACACCCACCGTTGTTTGCAGAGCACTCATCCACATCTACAAAACATGGGAGACTCCAGTGGGACAGGAGCAGTGACAGGGGACCAGCCATGCCTGGCCATGCAGCAGTAATAGGCTGGTGGCATCCTCTCTGCTAAATATGTGAAGCCATCGACTCTAAAAATGGAGTTAAACCACCTCAGGGATTAGGGATGTCTGGGTTTCAACAAAAAATGTGTTGGGCTTCATTCCTATCCATTATTAATTGTGTAGGAACAGGTGGGTGTGCTTGGCTCCTTCCCCTGGGAAATGTTGTTGAGAGCTTTGGAAGTGAGAACAATTAATAGGGGATTTTTTTCCCCCATATTCTTTCTGTTGAAAAGGTGACTCATCAGAAAGCTGGCAGAAAAACTGGTAGGAGCTGCAAGAAACTGGAAGAAATGCCTGGCTGCTCATAAGCAGGTAAGACAACTTCTTGTTCTCCTAATTAAAAGCTTCATTAGTCACCGTCTTGGCTGTGTTTTATACAGACACTGTTATTTGTCTTTATCCCTTGGGTGAAAGTGATGGGCAGCATTGCCCTCTG
This sequence comes from Cettia cetti, assembly GCA_013401135.1. NCBI lineage: Eukaryota > Metazoa > Chordata > Aves > Passeriformes > Sylviidae > Cettia > Cettia cetti. The sequence continues at coordinate 9,591 of VZUI01027745.1, forward strand.
AAGCTGTAAATCAAATGGGTTTTGTGAATTAATGGGGCTAAGCCCAGGCCAGCTCACTCTGAGCTAGCCCAGCCTGACCCTGATGTGTTAAAAAATCTCACTGCACCTCTCCAGTTGGGCTGGCCTTAGTTAGGGGTTAGAACTGAGCTCCCAACACTAAACAAACTGAGGAGAGTGACAACAGGCAAATCAGAAGTAGAGGGACTATTCCCTGTGAGCCCCTGGCTCTGCCTGGAGCCCAGTGAGGTGCTGGCACTCACCATCACAGCCACAGCCATCGGTGCTGAGCCTGTAGCCGGCATGGCAGGAGCACTCGTAGCCCCCAGGGTAATTGTAACAGTCTTGCTGACAACAGTGAGAACCGGTGTCACACTCATTGATATCTAAATGAGAAACAAAGGGTGTTAATGCACTGCAGAGTGGTGACAGGAACTGTTAAACTGCTCCCTGACTAGTTCTGGTGAGCTTTTACTGATCTGCTGCCAAATGCCGAGCCAGGATTCTCTAGTTCCTCCTAAAATCAGGGTGAGCAGATCACCCTCCCCATCGAGGCAGGAATCCTGAGTCCTTGAGGGAAGCTCAGAGTCATTCCCAGCTGGGGATTGTGGTTACAGGTTTCCTGTCCTTACAGGCAGGGTGATTCCACCTGACTGACTCCTGCTTAGGGCAGTTCCATCCAGGAAAAACTAATTAGTTTGGAAGTCATAATTGCTGTCCAAGTCATAATTGCTGTCCAAGTGTATCTTGAGGGATGTTTGGGGATATCTTTGAGCAGAGCAATATTTCATCTGCTCTCACTTTTCATCACTTTCTATCCTCTTTAGCCTGTTTGAAGTGCACATACACAGCAGCCAAGAGGGATCCTGACCTAAGATCCCAAGAGGGAGCCTCACCTTTACCTGGGATGTGCTTGGAAATCAAGGTCTGGCCTTTTCCTGCTCCTTACCAGTGCACGACTTCTGGTCCTCTTCCAGCCTAAAGCCAAAGTTACAGGTGCAGACTGGGCCTGAGCTGCTGTGGTGGCACGTGTGGGAACAGCCCCCATTGTTGGCTTCACAGCTGTTCACAATCTCCATCTCTATCCCTGGAAAAGGCAGCCTGGTTAGCATCCTGTGGGACACATCTGCACACACCCTGCCTGCCCCCACCAGCTCCTGGCACTGCATCCCTGCTGGAGAGGGGGCTCTGCAGTGGGAAAGGATGGAAATAGCTCAGCACAGAGGCCACTGCTGGGCTGGGAAGTGGGGTATAAAAAGAAACCTCTGGATCTCACACAGCCTCTTAGGGACAGGGTCGTGGAGCAGGCTCTGGACAATCTCTGGGATGAACAGGCTGAGAATGAAGCTGCTCCCACTCCTGCCAAGCAGCAGCGTGTGCTGCCAACCAAAAGTTGGCTCAGCCTCAGAGCAGAGCTGTTCTGGTGCCAGGGAGAAATGGGAGCAGCAGAACACAGCTAAGTAGGGAAACATCCAGATGCCTACAGCGAGAATCGTTAGCTCCTGACATGTCAAAAGTGGTCAGCACAAATATCAATTGCAGCCATAGATCATCTGAGCTTGGCAAGGTTTCTGTAAACTTGCCTAGTTAATTAAGCTTTCTTAAACTAAAAAGAACTTGTTTCATGGAGCTTTGACTCAGTCCTGAACCTCAGGAAAACAATTTCTGCCTTCAAGAACACTGAGTTTTTCATGCATTCATTCCCAAGGAGGATGAAAGAAAGGGAGGTTGATGCTTCCCAATGGATCTGTGCTTGTCAAAAACAAAAGCTGTGCCTCAGTGAAAGACTTTTTCCAGATTTCACAGCATGACTGCCATCCCTCTCTCCCCTTTTCTTATTAAAGCAGCACAAACAGGGTTTTGCTTAAAAGAAATGTGCAAGGGCAGGGAGAAGCACCTTTCATGTGAGAAGGCTGCTTTGCTGACCCCAGGGCAGTGTCAGTGGTTATGGTGTGAGATTGCCTGGGTCCCTAAGAAGAAAGCTGTGTGCATACTTAGCCTCTTAAATCTCATGTCATCCTCCTGGTGCCCCACATTGCTCTGTTTGATGCATTTCAAGACTCTGCAAAGCCTTGCCCTCGTAGCCTTGCCGTGCTCCAGCAGCTGCACAAGGGGACCCTCCCAGCTCCCAGTAACACCAGCTGCCAACACTGGGACTGCCACGGTGGCTGTCATCTGTGAGGGGCTGGTGGCTCTGGCTCAGCCTGGCCCTGCTGGGGTGCACCAGCTGCACGAAGCCATGAGGACAGCCCGGCTCACTCTTGCATCACAGATTTTATTTCTTTCCTTGATGGGAGCAGATGTGATCCCTTCACTGGCTCAATTCCTTCAGTGACACATCTGCAGCTGACTGAGCTTGTCCAGCAGAGTCCCCAAGAGCATAACTTGGCTTATTTGAAGCCAAATGTCTCTAAATCAATTGTCTTAACCAGCTAAAGTGGCTTTGTGGTGATTTTAAAGATCAGACCAAGACTTTTATCTTGGTGGGGGAGTAAACAGCCCCAAAAGTGCTTGTGAAATCCTTCAGCAGAGATTGCCACAGCTTGGCCCTGGAGATCCCCAGAGGGCAGTGACAAACACGTGCCTGCAGCAGCCCAGGTGTGCTCTGTCCCCAGTACTCACGGTAGCATCGCTTGCCATCCGCCCCCAGCTCGTAGCCCGGGTTACAGGTGCACTTGAAGGAGCCCCGGGTGTTGAGGCACTGGTGTGCACACATGGCCAGCCCTGTCAGGCACTCGTTCACATCTGGGAGAGGAAGAAAGCTCTAAGGTAAGGCTGGACCTGAAATGTCCTTCCAAAGGGGTAATTGTTATGATATCTGAGTTCTGTACTGGATTATTGCACCCCAAACTCTTCATTGGGGTACAGCCCAACAAAGATACAGAGTTAAGAGTTTGGAATTGCTGTAAAGCTTGCCAGGAGATTGGATCACATGACAGTGAGCAATTCACAGAATCACAGAACCAATTAGGCTGGAAAAGATCCTTGAAGTCGAGCCCAATCTGTGACCTAAAACTACCTTGACACCATACCATGGCACTCAGTGCCGCATCTGGTTTATCCTTAAATAAAAAATATAAGATGATGACTCCACCACCTCCTTGCACAGCCCATTCTAATGCCTGATCACCCTTTCAGGGAAGAACTTCTCCCCAGTGTCCAGCCTAACCCCCCAGAGCAGCTGCCTGTTGTTGCAGACAGCTCGAGCAGCGCTCCTGCACAGACACCACCCGAGCCCTCCAAGGGAAATCCTGTGCTTCCCTCCACCCTGCTCACACTGAGCACTCCCTCATCCACGAGACACTGTGGTTTTCCTCCACGGGAGCCCTGCAGGGCACTCACCTTGGCAGGCCTTGCCATCAGGGGCCAGCTGGTAGCCGGGGTGGCACTCGCAGCGGGCGCGGCCGCGGTGGCTGTGGCAGCGGTGCATGCAGCCCCCGTTCCTGTCAGCACACGGGTTCCTCACTGCAGGCAGAGCAGAGAGCCAGGGTCAACCCACACAGACCCTGCCTCTGGTGGCTCTGTGGGAGAGCAGAGCACAGAGCAGCAGGAAAGCCTACAGCCTGTGAAAGCTTGCTCTGCACCAGGCAGAAAATGCCTGCTCCACCCGCTCGGGAGGATTTACACGGTGTGAGAGCCTGCAAAAGGCTGGCATTAAGCTGGATAAAACCCTTCCAGCAGAAGCTTGGCACAGACATATCCCTCTGCAGAGATTACAGAGCAAGTGCTGGCAATTTGCTCCAAGTGCTCCTACCCAGAGGTTTGCCAATCCCTGACCCACCCCAGGACCAGCACAGATGCTCCAAACCCCCCTGACTGCTGCAGTTGTAATATCCCAGTTGTTCCTTTTGCTGTAGCAACTTCACAGCTCAGGACTTCCCTCCTTCCTGCCTTTTGAATGCCAGCTCCTATGATTGAGAACAACCTTGTGTTCTGTCCCCTTCAGCTTCTCTCCCTCCTGAGCCAGGAGCAGGTCAGGCAGAGAGGGACAGGATCCCACCCCGCTGCCACACTCCACTGTCCCTCCACTCCCACAGCAGCCTGTGCCTTCATACAACTTCATTTTTGTTGGCCACACTCCTCCAGCTCTTCCCATCCCTTGGAATAAGCCACAGGATATGTCCATGACAACAAAACACACAGAGTTTTTACTGGAAATCCCTCAGTCTGATCTGCTGGACAGCTGAGCACCCCCACCCTGCAGCTCCCAGCCCCCCAGGCGTGCCCCAGGCACTCACAAATGCAGTGTTTGCCATCCTCGTGCAGCTGGTGGTTGTGCCAGCACTGGCAGCGGTGCTGGGCCAGGGTCACCTGCACACAGTCGTGCTCACAGCCCCCGTTGTTCAGGGCACACGAGTTCAGAGCTGCGAGGCAAAGGGACACGAGGTTTGGCACAAAAGGGTGGCACTGCATGGGTGAAGGGCAGCACAGCGCCAGGGCAGACTGCACACACTTAAAGCTGGTGAGAATTCAAGAATGGAGCACACTCAGTGATAAGTTCATGGCCAGTTTGATGAGCAAGGAGGGTGTTAAGTGGGAGATGTTGCTGCAAAAGGTTGTGGGCAGTGGAGGAGAGGCCACCCACCACTGTGCCAGGTAGGCACCTCCTTTTTCAAGGCAAGATCAGCTCAACAGTGTTGGGTAGGAATTTAAAATGGTTCTTCCCCACCATAGGAGGCTCCAGCCTCTCCCTGAAGGTGATTCCAGGACACAGGGACAGGGTCAGGTCCTGTCCAGCACTGCATGGGAGGGAAGCAGGTTTCCTGCCAGGCATCCGCCCTCTCCGAAGGTCGCCGTGTCAGCAGCCAGGCTCCTGTGCTGCTGCTGCTGAAACTCCCATCCTTTTGTTCCCTGCAGGTGCATGGCAGAGCTGGTTCAGGCCATTGCTGCTCAGGGAGTTGTGCTCAGGCACATTCAGGTTGTCCTGTAACAAAATCTGAGTTTCTGGCTCCGTGGTGTGCAGGAATCACTGATCACACAAGGCAAGGCCCAGCAGGTGCTGCCAGTTCTGGGAACACTCAGGGGGAAATGCTTTAAGATGCATCCTCTGTGTCCATACCTGGACCGGGTGTAACAACCCCAGCTCAGGGCTCTGACCAGGAGATTCCTGTGTGAAACCTGGAGCACATGGGGTCCCTGATGCTGTGACCAGCAGTGTCCCACAGACAGAGGACAGAGAGATACAGCAGCAGGAGCTCTGATTTCATCCTCATGCAGGCAGGACTGGGAATTGAGCTTCCAAACTGGAGTTCCTGGCCGTGCCACAGCATTCCTGTGTGGCCTTGCGCAAGGAGCCCGGCGGATTCCAAACAGGCAGGAAACAGAAGGTTCTGCCTGGGCTACGGCACAAAGCACCCCATGACCCAACATGTGGACTCCTCACAAGCCTGATATCATTAATCAGCCTGGGAACAGCCTCCTCCTCCTCCTCCTCCTGTAATCTGGGATGTCTCTGCAGGATCAGCAGAGTGCGGGATGTTTAGCTGGGATGTGAGCACCTTGTGAGCAGCCAGGGGAAAGTGTCACAAGCTTTGTTTTTACTGCAGCTCTCCAGGACCATCAACCTTGGATCCAGGAGGAATTTGAGCTGGGGAACAAAACAGGGAAGGAGTTTCTGGAGCTGGATTCACGGACTCTGGTAGGGAAGCCATCATGGGATAATAACATGCCTCCAAAGCCATCCAAGTCCCCTCTTGGAGCATTGGATGTCTCCTGACTTAACCCACCCAACTCCTTAGGCACTGAGCTTCTCCAAAGAGAGATGTCTCTTATGAGGATTGGGAAATTGGCCTTTAAACCCTGTTCTGTCTCTTAGGAGCCACCAAAGTGTCACAACCCACTGGGCTGGTGGAACATGGCTCGACCCAGGCCTGGTCCAGGATGGAAACCCAGCCCTGGCTCCCATAAGCAGAGCAGAGCTGTGGTCTCACACGTTTCTGACCTATTTTTCAAACTCCAGAATAAACTAATGTGCTGGCTCAGAGGAATCTTATAGGAAAGCTAAAAATATCTCTAATGAAAACCATTTCTCTCCAGGCTAATCCTTCAGGTGATCACAGTGCCCTCCACAACCTCCAGAGCTTTGGAAGCAGGAGAGCCTGGAAAGCAGCTGCCAGCAGAAGTCTCTGTTTGTAACACACCTCTGAATCCCAAGGCAAGTTGGGTCCTTGCTCTTGTACACTAGTGAAAACAAATATTTGGCCCAGAACAAAAATAAAGGCAAAAAAATATGTATTTTCATTTTTTTCTGTTAAAAAAAAATGCTTTAACTCAAAGCTGTGGATCTCTCTCATTCCAAATGTTAAAAAACCCTCAACTTCTCATTTTATGCCTCTAATTAGATAAACAACGTTTTGGAGGAATAAAAGCAGCTTGACAGGGTCAAGATTTTGCCATACAAAACATAAGGCTGGAGCAAGAACTTGGGGTTTATGTTAGTTGTGCTGGCATTGTTTCCTTTAATCCATTTGGAAAGAAACAACAGAAATACTCAACGTTCCTGAAAAGCTCTGGGTCAGAGTTACACTGCTCAGGCTCTAGCAGAGATGGGTGGTCATTTAAAAATATTCCAATATATTTAAGTGTTTAATAACATATATTCAAAAATAGCCATAAATAATGTGCTTGTTGGCGAGCTTTTTTTTTAAATAAAAAAGAAAAGAAGTCAAACAATGCTGATGCCTGCCAAAACATTCCTTCATCTGGGAAAAGCACTGGGCCAACATGGAACAAGCCAATGCATCTTATGTCTAAAATAACCTCCCAGGATGGAGTTATTCGGATGAATTTGAAGTCTAAATAATGACCTTCTTGCAAACTCCTACAAGACAACTGAAAAAAATCAAAAGCCTGGGTTCTTCTACTCAAAATTTCAGAAGAGAGAGCCCATGTGAGGCTGGGTCTCCTTAGCTGGCTCCTCACAGAGTCACAGCCAGCAGACCTCGCTGCTGGCCTTGTTTTAATTACTGCTCAGGGTTTTTATTCTGTTTACAGAACCACTCTAAAAATATTTCCATTCCCAGATGCTTTGCCGAGCTTAACATTTCTGTGACAAGGCTGCCAAGCCCAGTGTCATCCTGTACATCACACAGCTTTTTGCAATTACAGCTCAGACAGATTTTCCACAGATGATATTTCAGTGTCTGCAAGAGGGAGGTTCCTTCCAGCCCCGCTGTCTGAGGGGAGTGCAGTGCTGCTGGAAGATGCTGCTCCCAGATTCTGACCCTCTCAGGCCTGGGAAGTGGATAAAGAGGGATGGAAAGGAGGTTTTTGCTGCTGACTACACCCAGGAAATGGATCTGTGCAGCAGCAGCCTAACACAGGAGTTGATTTAATACCTGATCTCTGCACCCTCCAGCTGGCTTTCTGACTCTTCCTCTCTCTTCTCACTTCTCTTTCCTCTCTCTCACCTTACCTTCAGATCCAACTGATTTGCCACCAGAAGCAGCAAGTTAATACCCTAAGAGTGACTGTGAGCAGCTGTAACCAGAACTGAGCAGGATGTTCCCTCTGCAGCGTCACACAAACACCATCAGTTCTAAGAAAAGGCTGAAAAATGTGTGACTGGGCAAAGAAAAGGTCAAATTCCCTAAAATGTGCGAGTTGTCTGCAAAATGAAAGGCCCCACCGAGCACACGTGGTCCCTGGCTCCCTGCACACACAGTTCAAGCCCACACAAACCTGCTGGCTTGGTCCTTCTGGTCATGATATCACCCCTATCATTGAGATCTCTTCATTTGAAGTTCTCCTAATATAAATAGGGATCCATCATGTAATCCCAAACTGATTTATCCTAACCTCAGACAACTTCCAGAAACATGTTGTGTGTTAATCCAGACCATCTCTCTGCTCTGCAGGCCAACAAAAGCAATTGGCTCCCATTAAACTCCTCTGCCTGGCCTGCATCCCTCTGTTGAAACAGTGGAGAAGGACCTGGAGATGTCAGCTTCCTGCCTCCTGCCCATGTGGTTCTGATAAAGAAAGAGGTGATTTCAGGACGCCCAAGGCCCCTCTTTGTTCTGTTTCACTCTGCTCCTTTTCTCCCTCTCTCTGCAGCGATTTCAACAAAGCCCTGACAACAGCATCCTGCACAACAGAGCTGCAGAGCACCAGCAGTGGCTGAGAGCTGGACACAGAAGAGGTTTTGAGCCATTTTTTGTGCTCTCCTGAGTCCCAGCCCCAGGTACCAGCTAACCCTGGAAAGCTGCCTCGGCCACGCTGGCGCGTTGTGGGGAATTCTGGAGCTCAGTGCTGCCCACCCATCATCCCAGCCTTTGTGGGTTTTGTGGGGACCAGAAAGCATTCAAAGAATTAGATCTGTGATTTGACAGCCCTTAACTAGAAACTTGACTTCAAAGGCCTCTTTCTGTCCCCAGAACACTCTTGCTGGGGCTGTCAGGAGCTTCCTACAGCCCAAATTTGTGCTTGTCCCAGCGTGGAGTTGTGAGCTTCCCTGAGAAGGACAAGGATGGATGGATGGATGGATGGATGGATGGATGGATGGATGGATGGATGGATGGATGGATGGATGGATGGATGGAT
>VZUI01027757.1:0-69745 GCA_013401135.1 Cettia cetti
AAAAAAAAAAAAAAAAAAAAAAAAAAAAAAAAAAACAAAAAAAACACATTCCCCCAACTGCTTTCAACAGATGAAATAGAATACACATTTTTTGGTTCCATAACCCAAGACAGTCCTGCACCTGGGGAGGAACAGCCCCATGTAACATGATGGCAGTGACACAACTAGAAAACAACTTTCAGAAAAGGTCCTGTTGAACAGTTTGAACATGAGCTGTGTGCCCTTTTGGCAAAGAAAGTGGGTAGTATTCTGGGCTGTACTTGACCTCAAACATTAATTCTGCAGCCCTCCACTATAATTGTTATAGGTATTGAGAAATTAGGAATATGGATAATAGTAAAATACAGGATTCTTCACTTTAAAAAAAAAATCAAGTCATAGATACAGGGATGTGGACAGTCACTAAAACTGACTGTCTTTTTCAAAAGCAAAATCTACTTGCAGAAAAAACTGGTGATACTCTCTAGACTTTAGTTAATCTCCTTTTATGACTACAGGGCAATATTTGAAGCCATGATATTTTTCCTGTGTTTCTTACCAACCTACATTCATATGGATTAAGCAGCCATACACTTTTTAAATTGTAAGTCAAAGCAACTTGGTTCCAAGGATCATATAAAAACTTGTCTTCCAAGAATTACCTGGCTTTTTTTTCACACTGTCATATTGCTTATATCTTCCTGATTTTTTCAGGCTTCTTTTCATGCTTATTCCTTTTCCAGCCTGTTCTCCTCCTCAACGCTGTTTTGCTTTTGTAGGTCTCTCATACAGCCACACTGAAATAATCTGTAATACTTATATCGGCAGAATCTTCTTCATCTATCAGTCTGTTTGCTTAACTGACTTTTTTTCAGTCCTTACACATCCAGATTTAGTTTACTTATGGTGCTTCATGTAAAAATATGAATTTTATCCTTTTGTGCCTTATGAGCAATAGATACTGTAAATATCTAGTACACACTTATGAAATAATAAATATTTTTCTGCAATTCTGAGTGTAAAGTCATTTTGATGGGCTTTAAAATAATGTTGCAGAATGAAGCTGAAAATCAACTTCATTCCAAATGAATCAGAGATTTGTATATCTCTGCACCTTTTCCTGTCCATTTAAAATATATCTTTGTTTTTCTCTGTGTATGCTTGGAAGAAGAACCAGGATAAATCACCAACTTTATATGAAATTTTTGTACATGAACCTTTGTTTTTAGTTACATCAAAGCCTTATGACACTTACTTCTCCAGAAAAAATAAGTAAAATACATTCGTTGCAGCTTCAGTTTGTATAAATTAATAAATTTTATCATTTGATACTAAAAATGGCTCTACTATAAAAAAAATATTGTAGTCTTGATAAAAGAAACTGGTTTTTAGAAGAGGGAGACAAGGCTTTCATGAGCAAGAAATGAGAAATGTTTCCAAACATAGGAAGAGACATGGAAAAAATAGCAATGTCAGAAGTTCAAAAGGCAGAAGATCAGAAAGACCCAAGAAAAGAGCAAGTGAATGGCAGGGGAAAGAGGGAGGAAGATCAGAAGCAGGAAAAGTGAACAACAGTTTGTGGTAAAAGAAAATCAAGTAAATCCTAGCAAATGAATGTAAGACAGGGAAGAAATCATGGTATAGTGGTTTTTGCAGTGCAGTGACACAGTTATGAGCATATAGATAAAGGTGTAGCCAACTTAATAAGAAGAAAAAGATACACCTAAATTTCCTTAGTCATCACAAAGAATTTTCCCATTTTTTTTATCTTTCCTTAGTCATCACAAAGAATTTTCCCATTTTTTTATCTGTTCTACAAGTCTGTGAGACCAACTGTGGAAATTATTCTATCAGTATTTCAAGTGCTGTCATATTATTTCTAGATATGTCATGCCATCTCTAGATACATCAGTACATATAACTACCAATTCACAGTTAATAGCAAAACATTTTACCTCTAATCATAATGTACACTTCTAATGCTAATGAACACTTCTACAGGTAATGCAGAACATTAACAGCAGAAAAAGTCTTGCTGTGTGTCACACAGAGATGCTGACACACCCAGAAGATCAAGCACTGGCTTTCAGAGTTAAAAATTCGAGTCCAAGCTAATGTGAAATGATATACCTGAAGTACTCCAGAATGGATATGGAATGGAGTTCCCCATTGCATGTACATGTAGATAACCTTATGCAAATTGGGAAGGCACAAATGGATTCTAGATTCACTTTTTTGAGATTCAGGCTATAAATCTGAGATAATGGAATGGAATTAACTTCATTTTATTTTCATTCTTTGGTGAAAATGTTGCAAAACATGACTGTTCAGAAAAACAGACTTTTACTTTTGTACTCTTACTCTCCTAACACTTTACTGCAATGATTTTGTTGTTTACAGAGAATCAGATTTATGCTTATCTCAGCAATTTCATTTCTTTTTTTCAAGTACAGATGATTCATTTCCAAACTGCAAAAATTGAAGGTTCTGACAGATCTGAAATATATCTTCATCCCTCATAGTCTGTAACTGCTTCTCTTTGCACTGGTTGTAATTCCCAGAAGTGTCAAAAGTCCTTTTGAAAGATAGCAAAATGTCAGAAGTGGTACTAGAAAAAATGCATCTATTATTTCAGTGGCTGCAAAATGGCTGTAATCGGTGAAAGCAGGAATAAACAGCAATTGAAGAAAGCAATTATGATCTTTCTCAGAAGAAAATCTGTAGATGGCAGTCCAGTGCCTACCATGGGGAAATATGTGTTAAAAAGTGGGAAAAATCTGGAAAAATCCATATCTATGTATCATTGTAGAACAGAATTGTTTGTATGATACTCAATATTCAGTATGAGACACCTGATTATCTGTGGTCTTTGTTCAGTTGTATGCAACTACAAAGTACACCATTCATGCCACAGCAATTTGATGCCCTCACTATTTATTACTTTCTATCCTCTTTTTAAGATCCCAGTGGAACATGAACAAAAAAAGCTTCAAAAGTGCATTTACTCTTGCTTAGAAAGATGAACCAGCACTGCTACCTTCCAAGTGTAATTTTTGAAAGATGTGATCCTAGAGGAGGCACTCCTGTGAACAGGCTTGTGCCCTGATGCAAAGATGAATGTGATGGTTTCATTGGGGAAATCCCTGTGGTAACATGGAACCTGTCAGGATTCTGGGAAATAGGTGGCAAGGTAGGCACTGTGGCTCATTGGCAAACCGACCTTTATGATTACAGAATGCTTACAAGACCCTTGTCTTCCTCTGTAGAGCAAGCTCAGGACTTGAATAGTTATTTTTACCTTGACTGATATTAGTGTAAGGGGTCACAAACCTGTCTGTCCTGCTCCAGGTGTGACTACTGCATGTGGGGTGAGATGGAGATGAGAAGGGTTCTTGAGCCTCCACACCTGTGGTAGGTTAAGAGCGCAGCTCTGCTGCCACTGGAACTGTGGCTGCATCACTTGGCTTCTAAACAGAGGGGAGACAGGAGCCCAGACTGGAGTCAGAGCAACATCACACAGTGAAATCTGCAAGATAAAATAGCAGGTTCCCTGTCTGAAGGTCTGCGTTTATCACTGGTTAACCGAGCTAACAAAGCTGGGCTTCTGTTTGCTATTGGAAACATGCATGAAAGCTACTACCTCAGTGAGCTTTCTTTGCCAGCAGAGAAACGAGAATTTATTTCTTCTAAATTCAGATCTGGCTACTGCCACTCATGCCTCTATCATTCTGACACTGCCTTTCTACAGTGTGTTTCATCTGGAACAACACTGGTTTATTTAATCAGGAGATTCGGTGAACTGCAGTGAAGGCACTTAACAGTCACTTAGCATGCTAAATCTTTTCACTGTTAACTTTAAACTCCCTTTCCTTATAATCCATATCCTAGGAATATTCAAAAGGTTTAAAAGTGCTGATGTTAATACTAGGAGTACAAAAAATTAATTTCATATCTTATTTTAACATCAGAATTACAGATATGTTCAACTGAGTTTCAAAGATATTAAGTAAAAAGTTCACAGTCACAGGCCATATGTGATTAAATATTGTCAGCAAGTAATTTTGAACTACTAATCAGCACGTAATATATGTGCAAAATCTAATGTGGAGATTTACAGTGCTTATTGTGCTTTATGCTTCTGTGAAACTGCCTTATTTCATCCTGATGGATGGAGGTAGAGTAAACAATGTCACCTTCATATTTCCTTGTGGATGTGCTGTATAAAGAGCTTTGCTTTTTCTTTAAATTTATATGGCTTTATTCCTGCACAGAATGTCATCAACTTTTCCCTACTGGCCATTGTACTTAAAAAAATAGATAATTCAGTGCACTACTTATTTCATAAGATTTTGGGAGTACCTTTAAATGTTGGCTTTCCTCATAATGTATTAATGACCACATTTAGGTTTCATGATTTCTATAGGAAAAAAAAACCAAAACCACAAAGCATTGAGGTTTATTAAGTACATAAATTTAACAGTCAGTTTAGGAAAGACAGAAGAATCATCTTATCAGCATAGAAGTGGCATTTCTTTCCCACTGTAAACAGAACCTTTTGACCAGCTCTTAAAGCTACTAACAATTCTAGCTAAGGGATGGTACTTCTAGAATTATAGTATTCTGATATGAGTAGTCAACTCTTCTTCCAGGAATAAACTATGCCCAGAAAAGATGAACACCTTTCATGCTAACATAAAGACACCTCCATTAAGATTTAGGTCTGGTTTGTAGAGGTTCATTCATTCCTTATGCTGTTCTAAAATTATAGTTTAACAGAAACCTGTTAGCATGCTTATTCCTGTACTGTGAAATGTTGATGTTCCTATGAAACTTGAAATTCCATGTATTTCATTATAATTTTTTGATGGTTTGAACTTCAATCACTGTAAATTGGCACATCCCAAAATAACACAATTTTCATCTTGCTCCTTATTTATAGCTTGCTCATAGAAAAAGGGGCTTGTTTTCACTATGACATAAAGTCATGTTTTACAAAGGTCAACACCTATTTTAGCCATGTTTCAGTAAGATGCATAAATTAACTATTTCTGACTAAAAGTCACAGATTAAAAGGTGACTCCATTGTCATTTCTATAATAAAGACAGTGTCCAAATATATTGATATTCAGTGGAAAAACAGAACCCTCTGTCAGATCGCTGCTTTCTCATGGCTTGTTGTTCAACAAGCCCAGCAGAGCCCCAGCCTGGGGCTATGCAGAGATTGTTGAAGATCACTTAAAAGCATGTGTAGTCCTGCCATCATAATAGAATTGTCCATTGCTTCTGAAGCAATTAAGGCAAATTTTTCAGATTGGTTTTATCTTCATCTTCTTCCCCTCATTAAAAGAAACATTAAAAATGTAGAAATGCTAGTTAGAATTCTATCGTGAAATTTTAGCAAGTAACATGGAAATAAATATTAATGTTGACTGATAATTCTTACAGTGAATCTCATTAGTCACTGGAACGAACCTTTCCTGGTCATTTTTCTGCTGGTCTTGAATGTGACCTGTGTTGTATGACTGGCAGAGGAAAAAAACAAATTCCAAATTGTCCTTTTTGGTAAGTAGGAGGGCTGTGTGTTTGCTCTTTAACAGTCATCATATGTAGTTTTTCATAAGGTCTAGTCTCCTTGGGTACAAAACAGATGGCTGAAACTTAATAAAAGGGATACTATGGGGAATACAAGAATTACTTGTACCAAAACTAACTTTATGCTCCCTTATAGGGCCCAGATGAGCTATGTTGTGAATGTGATCTCTGAGACTACAGCCAGATTGGCCTCTAATCCTGATAAAGCGATAATATCATTAAAAAGGATTTTCTTTTCTTTTCCACATCTGCCGACTTAAAAGTCTCCATTACTTCCTTTCATATATTCCCCAGATTAACATGATGTTTTTGCCACTCAGTGCTGTTGTTGTCTGTCTTTCAGGGCTCTTGGGCAAGGCATAAGGAGATTCACATCTTTGGTATTGCCACAAATGAAATGCATCACATGCATTGCCTAGGTTTGTTGAAGTCAGTCATTAGTTTTTAGCTTTTCACTGAGCAGTCATGAATCCCCAGTGTTTGGGGACCAGAGAATTTCAACTCTGGCACCATTTAGGAACATAAATACTTCTGGACAAATTATTTTGAATATGAAAACTTGGTCCTTTAAAAACCAATTGTGAACACAGACGTGAATAATAGTCTCCATGCAGTTGTCTTGTTTACTCTCTGCAGGGCTTTGGGCCAGAACTGATGTGCTAAAACAAAGATGCCAAGGATGAGCTTTGGCAGGCAGCATCCCATGTATTCTGGTAGGCAGACTCAGGCAGCACCTGAGACTCCTTTTTCCAGATTCATTACCTGCATGGAGAGCAAACAGCTTTGTGTCAACAAAGGTTACATCCAGAATACAGCAGAGGCATCAGCAGAGGCCACGCTCACACCACAAGAGGCAGACCATCATTACAACTAATTAGCAGAATTACATCACTTCAGCTACTAATGTGGGATGGTAAAGGTACTTGGTTGAAGCCTAATCAGAAACCAAAGATAGAACAGAAAACTTAAAATCAGATTGTCAAAATAAAGGGAAATAAGAAGAGATCTGGCTTAGTTCTGAAACTTCTAGGTCTGTGTGGTGTATCAACATGCTGATTCTATGGTTCCTAGCATTTTATAAAACACATTAGGTTATATACAGTTGTTAGACATTTTCTAGTCACTGAAGCTATTTGTCTTGGATTTGTGTTTCAGTTGATATTTATTTAATAAAAATGCATTTTTTTATATCTTCTTTTTTGCCTGCTGTCATTTGGCAAGTCATTCTAAAATTGCTCCTTTGGCAGACTTTACTGTCAAATGGATTTCAGCTGAACTGCTCAGTAGTTGAACTTGTTAGTAGTAGGAACTCTATTACACACAAACCACCAAGACACGATTAGCAAGTGTCTATCACAGTAGGAAACACTGTCCAAGCTACACTTTTCAGTTCCCAAGAAATTTTGTCTGGTAATATTTTTGGTGAACCAGAGCGATTAGAATGGGTATGTTTTGAATCCAGTCCTCCAAAAATAACTCAGAATTTTCATGTGAGTGGAACTACAGAAAGGAAATGTGTAATAGTGTTACACCCCTAATACAACAGAGACAAAAGCTTGTATCATGAGTGGTATAATAAACACAGTCCTAAAAAGCTTTTATAAACAATCTCTTTGGTGAGTGTTATCTTTGGCAAAGAGGTTGAGTGCTGCTATTACTGTTAAGATTGCACTAGTTTTGTTTAATTTTCTTTTAGCTATAGTATTAACAAAAACCAAGACAATCCTATTTTTGAAATATCTTTTTTCTTCTCCTTATCTGAGATAGATGTATAGCTTAAAAATAAACAATATTTCCTTGAAATGCCGGAAAATATAATCTATGAAGTACATGAGTATCATTTTAAGTGAAAAAAGTACAATTCAGCAAAAAAGTCTTGCACGTATTCTATGTTGCATAGTAACACAGAAAGTTTCTGGGGTAAAAGCAAGTTAGCTTTTTTATTAAGTGGACTGTTGAAAAATAAATTCTATCTCCATGACCTAAGAACATGCTGTCACCTCTAAATTGTCCTCTGCATGTGGGCATTTTCTCCAGATTCCATACCTCTGCATCTGTGCACAGCCTTTGATGAGGTCTTTTGCAGAAAATCAACATTACAAAAGTCTAATTCTGAGACCATGTAAACTTATCCACAGATAAGACTGGTTGCAAATGACAATTTGGAAGGGAAAATTTTGCCTTCTGCTGATGACTTTTCATAATTTTTTTTCAAACATGTAATTTCAAAATAAGTATTGAATGTAAATCCTTCCTAGACACAAATACATATTCTGAAATAGTAAAAGCAATTTTAGTGAGAAATTAACTTGGTTTAAGGAACACACATAAATAATAATGTGGTTCTTGGGTTTCTTTTTATTGTCATTAAGAGAACTTTTTTTATCATGTGACACAATTTGGTAATCTCATCTATTATGGACTTTTAACATTTTTTTTTAATGTGATTAAATTTACCTTTAATATACAACTAAAATTTTATTAACATTTAAATCACTGACTTATAAACTTAGTGCAATTCAATATAATAAACTAAGTAGGAAATTTAAATTATAGTGAATACAATTTGTTTTATTCACAGTTTTGCGTGGTTCATGCTAGCTTCACAGATAAGAAGAAAAATTAACTGTAAGAAAAGTGCAAAGATTTCAAACATATGGGAATTAAAATAAAACATGACTGTATGCTTTTTTTTTTTCCATGTAAATAATGGGTTATTTCTACTTTCTTATTTCATTAAATATCCAGGCAGCAAAAACTTTAGCAAATTTCTGACTTCATTCTTGTGGTTCAGGCCTGCCTGCAGTTAATTTAAAGCTTAGCTCACTGTACACTCTGTGATAAGAATAATAATGAAAAGTTGCCAGCCCTAGGAATATCCTGGAACAAGATTAATGTTGCATTTAGAAATTGTGTAAAGTGTTTATTTCACTGGAAAGTTATACAAAAGCCTTTTGGGTGCCATTGTTTTATATGTGAGATTAGAACAAAACAAATGGAAAATGTTTAAATCAATAACAGCTATCAGACATAGATCTGCAATGATGTTCCTAAGCAGTCACTTTAGTTCCTGGGTTCACTGTTCTGGGTTATCAAGAGATGGAAAATGATAGATGGGTATAAATTATGCACAGCTTCTAAGCTTTCTTCTTTTCTTTTAAAGATTTTAAAAATTTACTCAGCTCTCACTTCTGGCTGCCTACAACCTATTATTTCCTAATCCAAACCGTGACTATGCAGCAGGAGAGTAGAACACGTTTAAAGCAGTTTCCTTTGATGCACAAAAGAATTTCTTCTTCTCCTGTCCTTGTTGGCTGGGATTAAGTCTTCTGTAGGAACAAAAACCTCAGCACACAACTCCACTGCAGAACAAGGTTCCCTCCAAAAGCTGGGAGAGCTGAACTTCTGTACACCCTAGGAATTATTTGACAGAAGTGTAGGTTGTCATACATGAAGCTGCAGTGGTGGTTTTGTAATAGCTTTGAAGTTTCAAGCTTCTGTATTTCTAGAATTGTGAGTCTTGCTTAGCTCCATTATGTAAATTGGTGTGAGCTTGCTTAGTGCAGTAGCCCATTTTCTCTCTCCCTCTTTTTCTCTATACATATGTGTGTATATATATACACACACATATACACACAGAGAGACACAGTGCACAATATGTGCACAATTTATATAGAGTATATGGATTATATTTATCTCTATGTGTGACATACATATGCTGCTATGTGACTCATCTCTGTATGTGTCTTGATGTATAGAGATGCATAGATACATATATACACATATAGTTAATTTATTTTCAATTACCAACATGTTTTTCCGATTTTATTATTTTGGAACTGTAGTGTTTTGCCTCTGTTTTCTTTTCCCATAACCTCCACATTTGTGTAATCTTCTGCCATCTATTTTATCACAACTGCTCCTCTCTTGGCTCAGCTGCTTGGTAGTTGGCACTTACACCACTGGAACTCTCTTAGACCTGGATTGAAATGGCTCTGTTGGCCTCAGTGTAACAGAAACTGCAGCCAAGATAAAGTGTACAGATATGGGTAAATGATGGTATCCAGAAAAACATTTAAATTATTATAGTTCTTTGCTATTTATGTGTTGCTCACTAAGCAGTATCACTTGGCCATAAACAGAACTTTTGGGGAACTGGCCAGGTAAAAGCAAATACCCATCTGAGTGATTTAAGTAATTTTATAGTTCATATATACACTTTGTAAAGTGGACTAATACTGTGGAAAGGGAAACAATAAACAATTTTTTTTTCTTGGAACATTCTGGATACTATGACCCAGAACTTCTTTTCTTATGTCTGCTATCCAGAATCTGTTACTGAGAACTTCTCTAGGAGTTTTTAAAAATCTGATGTTTTTCTTGATTATGTCTGTAAGTATTTCCCTTTTAACTGACTAAATAGTCTTGGAATCTTGTGTAGAGATACTAAGGTATCACATCATAGGAACAATGATTTTTACAGCTTGTACAATCTCCTCTGCCTATTCTTATCTGGAAAGACATGATTACTTCACTGTTTCCCAGTCCTGCTTTCAATATACAAAGCGGAATCTACTTTCTAAAATATTACTGGGTTTTGTGAACCAGAGCCTTAATTAACTACACAAAAGCTATTAGTAAACCAGGATTTTTTTATTATTATAGAATTATTAATCCCTTACACTTTGTTTTCCCCATGGAATGAAGAAGTCCATTTTATTTCACAGGATGAGTTCTTAAAAATAAAGCCAGTGCATTTCTATGGTTGTGCCTCAGATGATTTTCTTGATTTTTGGTAGTGACAGGGAAAAAAAACCCTAAGTAGTGATACACATCTCCTTTAAGTTTTCTCTGTTTGCAAACTGTTAGCTTCAATTGATTAGTGTAGCCTGTCATGGGAAAACACTAAATCACTAAAGTGTTACATACTCCATGGGCTATAGCTATGAACTAAATAGTTTCATATCTGCCACTCCGTCCCAAACTCCCTTTCTCAGAGTATCTGTCTTTGGAGTATGGCCAGCAACAAAAAACTGAGCTCAGGAAATCACATAGCTAGGAAATCACATAGATCTAGCTGGAGTTAGGATGAAAAAAAAAAAAAAAATTCTCTTCTTTTTGTCTTTGTGGAATGTAACTATTTGAGAAGTTAAATGAATTTATAGACAGAAATCTTCCTTCCTATAGTAAAATAATAAAAGAGAAGATTAGCTGAACTACTAAGACAAGACAGTTGTATGTTCTCACAAGTCATTTTATTCAAAAGACATATCAAGTAACACATACATTCTTTAGAGCTTGGAATATTTTATGATCTGTTCAATGAGTAAAGTTTGACCACCAGCAAACAACATAATATTTCATGGTATTTCAGGACACAAAGGGGATTTGGAGGCATGATTCATGATTGATTTGGCCGCATGTAGCTCACCAAATATGATCTACCCAAATGTCATGAACTGTTACCAGTGGAAAGAGACCCGTACTTCCAGAGGGTGATTTATTCATAATACTCATGATCTGAGTAAACCACAACAGTCCTAATGAAAATGTTATACTTCTCTTTTCCAACTGTAAAGAGAGCCCAAGTTCACTAATTTGAACAATGAGCACATTTTAGCTTTCTAAAATTACAGAATATCTTAAAGTAGATCATATGGACCCCAGCTGTGAAGCCCAAAGAAAGTGGAATTCCACACAGGTTTACACGTCTTATAACTATTCTTCCAGTACATTTCTCAGTTGGTCTGTCTTAAGTTTACTGATAGCTGGGGTTTTTCTTCCTTGATTGTTTTCTCCTGTATGTTAATGGAAGCTCATATTTGCTTTTCAAAACCTTAGACTTGCAAACTCTTGCCTAAAAACAATGCCTATTCCCTAATAGGCATCTAGACAGTTCCTAAGACTGGACAACTGCCTTCTACTTTCAGGACAACATGTACAAAACAGATAGAAATCTCTTGGCAAATCAATCTCTCAGAAGCTGGAGAGGAGGTGGCAGCATAGACGACCATCTCATTTATCAGGTCTTCTGTCAGCTGATACTGGCAGGATGTCACTGAGGGGTTTTTTGAAATTGTTGTATAGCATACTCTGGCTACACTAACAGGATATTTTTTATTGCCTTCATCTACACTCCTCTCTTCCTATGCAGTTTCTCTTTCCTGCTAGCAGTGGTCCTGATGGAACTGAACCACAGCCTTTTCTCAGACACTGTCTTGCTGCCCTGCCTTTTTCTGGGAAAAATCTAGCTAGTTTCCCATCCATGTCTTAGCCGCTGCACTATCTGGTTTATACTCACATTGTTGTGAAATAACATGAATGTAATGAATTAAGCCTTTCTTTTTTCTTTGTTCAGAGAGAGCACTAAAGAAAAGATGACAAAAAGTGACAGGGGAAAAGGGCTCTCATTTGACACCAGTTTGGGAATGCCAATACAGATGCACACAGGAGGATATATACACGTATATACATATAGGTACAAACTTAACCAGAGATAAAGAGGTTATATAAAAAGTGCAAAAATACAAACACTATCCTGAAGAAAATTGGTTGGAACATGATTTGGTGGTGGGTTAAATTGTGTGCATACACAAAAAAATTCTCCTTTTATAAGTCTGATTGCCGAAAAACTAGGTACCTAGTGTGCCCTGTTTGTTTCAGGCTCCTTTTAACAACAAAGAAATGAAACAAAGATGTCCAAAGAGTAGTTCATTCTGTTCAGAGCTATGCAAGGATTGCCATCAGGGTATTGCAGGAAATGAAATAATGCAGTAGCACAACTTAAAGTTCAAAAGCAGAATAACATCTGTATGACATATTCACAGACAACAAACATGTTCTTCTGGAATAAAAGCACACTCACATATATAAGGTTCACACACTTATGTGAGGTATTAGTTTTAAAGCAACAGTTATACACCACAATCCTGTCCTAAAGCTTTATCAACTTAAATAGAAATAAAGTCCCTATTTCAAAACCAGTCTCTTAAATAATTAGTTAATAAAGTTTTGGGGTTTTTTCAGTTTAAAGAATCCTTCACATCTGCTGCTATTTAACTTGCTGTTCAGTATCAAGAACTCTACCACGTTTTCAGAGATGGAAATAGTGTTGCAATTTTTGAGCATTTGCATGACCTTTAAGGTTGTTTTTTAGTATCTGATTTTGCTGTTGATTACTATGTACAGCACTATCACAATACAGAGAAGCAGCTCTGCAAGCATGTAAATGAAGTCCTTTCTCATTTCAGTTCGCCTCTTTCCTTCCAAGTGAGTGGTTCAGAGGAAGAACGTTCAAAAGAAAATAATTACCTAGCAATATGTAAAGCAGACATGCTTAATTCTGTTATTTATGCCACACTATCAATCACTAATTACCCTCTAAAATTTAATTTTAAGACTGTCCCTTATTTTTATATATTACCCATCTATCTTAAATATTGAAACATTATTTCATGTGAATCCTCCTGTACATGCAAATTTTTGCAGGTCTCTGTTTGACTATCTCAGTGCAGAGATCTATTTTCAGTTCAGATCATTAAATGTTTGTGTTTTCTTGTCTCTTAGAGTCTCTCAAAATTCCAGGGAGGTTATTGACAAATACCTGGGGGTTTAACTTTGTTATAGAAAAATCTCAATCAAATGATTTGAAGTTGCATTTAAGACATCTTTGTGCAAGAGTGTCAACAGGGGGCCAGTAATAATAATTTAGTGTCAGAAAATCAATAAAACACATTAAGCTGGCTTCAGTTCCACTTTTTTTTTTTTCCTTAATTCTTGTAACATTCAAAATTGAAGTCACATAGACAAGATCAAAACCCCAGGAACAAAGCTAACCTTGAAGGCTTTACTGATAAGAACTTATAAACAAAAGATTTAAGAATCAGCATCCAAACTAAGCTTTACTAGTTCTGTAAACACTATTGACATCCCACAGATTCCTCAGAAATATTTAATCCAAACCCTATTTGTCCTATGAAAATGAGGTGTCAGAGTTGATCCATATTTTCAGTTCACAATATTGAGGTCCATAGGTTAATACACTAAGTAAACTCTGGGGGTATTATTCACTTTGTAGGCTATGGGAAAGACAAGCATTTAATTTTTTTTCCATCATATGGTCTTGCAGCAGAAGTATTTGTCCTGCATTGAATCTAAATATGTGGTTCTGCATTGCAGTAATATTCAATATCCCATTTAAGTTGCAGTCTGTTTCTGAGATAAAAGCTTAGGCTGTGATATGTGAATTTTTATTTCACTGCTTAACTTCAGAATTCTGAAGGGATAGAAAAAATTCAAACACTAGTTCCTCTAACTTTTGTTTGGACTTTTTCAGTTTTCATCATAGTAGGTTATAAAAAAATGCTCTTTTTTGAGAGAAAGCCCAGAGAAAGATGAATATTTAAAGGTACATTTCCAAAATAAAAAATTATTTGGGATTTAATGTCAATGAATTTTATGGAACAATTCTTCTTTTATTTAGCTTAAAGCAGGATGTACATTATACCACTTCCTGGTAAGATTCATTTATAAACTATTAATGGTTACATTTGCATTTTCGTCAGGAAGAAAAAAGACAGTCGTTGCATAGATCTTTCTCTAGACACTGATATATTATTTAATTAAATACAGTTCATGATTTTTTACAAGATCTGCAGAGTTTTGATGGGAAACAAGAATAATTGCACAGTAATTGTTCAGTGGTTACATTTTTCTAAATCACGTTACTGACTATTTAAATTTGCTGTATAAGCAGGTTAGCTGTGACTCAAGCATTTTCCCAGCATTAACCTTCTTATGACCCACCAAGATTTTGCCTAACAAGAAATATTTATTGTTTCCTGTAGTGATTTATGTAGATCGTTTATTATTTTTTTATTCATACTCATGATTATAAAACCTGATTATGGGATCTGTAAAATTCATGCCCCAGCAATTTAATTTGGTACCTATATGTTCTCTTGTTCTTGACTGTGGCACCCTGCAACAGAAAGGAACTACACTGAATTAAAAATATCTTCTTCAAAACAGGGCACTATTTATTAATTTAAAAGATGATAGTGTGCAAAGTAATGAATAATACTCATAAGGGACCGTGTGTATTTATTTTTTTTCTCTACTAGCTCCATCAGCTTTCCAGACTTGCCTGTTTAGTGGTGGCTGAGGGAAACTGTCTGTTTCAAACCCATCTGGAAGGTTCCATTGTCCTGTGCCATTATTTTCTGATTCACTATGCATATCCAACCTCACCACCCTTTCCAAACTGGCATACATAAGGGACAGGCGTGTTTTGAGTCTAAATGTGAGTTTAGAAATACACTTTTTGCCAGACTTTGCATTTCCAGGCAGTCAGCAGTCAATAGATCCTAAAAAATTCTTCTTCCTCCTTTGATTCTACTTTATTTCTTGTGAAATTTCTTTCCTTGTCTTTTGATTTATCACCATGCACTTAGTCAGAACAATACCAGGTAAACTGAGTTTCAGAATTTATTTTTAAATTAATATCCATACAGGTCTATTTTCTCCAAAAGAAGTTGATGGATGACAGTTAAGTTCACGTAATCATATAGGAGGCATAAAAGGATAATGAAAAACGTTTTCTAGGAGTATGATGAGTCAGTATTTCCTATCAAAGAAAATTTGTAATGATCTGCAGTTCAGCAGAAGCAGTTTATATTGTCTTTCAGACTCACAAAGGGCTTTTCCATTTCCTTCAAAATTATTTTTCTTCATTTTTGGGCCAATCCAAACTACCATAATTGAAGGGAGGATGCAAATAAACATGACAGAGTGTTTGTAAAATAGGAACACGTAGGAAGATACACAGAAAGGAGGTAATGAACACAAAGGCTATCAACAGCCATCATGAAAACTGCTTGGTTTTTTAAAGGAGGACCATGCCTGAAATGGGACTGTAAAATGCTCTTGGGAGGTGAGACAGGACAGAGTGTAATGGGTTGCAAGATCCAACCTTGTAGGAGTTCAGTTATTTGAGGTGGGGCATGACCATGGGATACGAAAAATTTCTGTGGTGTGTGTCTTTCAGCTTCAGACTCCAAGAGCAGATATTAAACATATGCAGGGGCAACTCCATTAAGTTAGGTGATCTGAAAAATTGGGAGAAAGAACTGAAAATCAATCTTCCTGTTCATGCACAGGGAAGGGAATGTGAAGAAGCATAGGAGGGACAATATGAGAAGTTGTTTATAGATTGAACTGGTGAACAGTAGTGGCAGTGCCTTTTGACCAAGACCGAAAGGACAAAGCAGACCTGCCAAGTGTCTTGGGAGGAGAAAATTAAAATAAGAAATTTAGTTTTGTGGTCAGAAGGAACATGTTAGTGACAGACCTTACTCACGTAAGAGAAGAGACTGAAAGTAATCTTTCATATTGTATCTGATGTATATATGACTTCCCATGCAAAGGAGCCCTCAGAGATTAACATTTTTACTAGACTTCCTCCAAACTAGATATTTTCTTTAACAAATAGAGATGCAATAGAACAGCAGAATTTTCAAAGTACATGTCCTTTACCTAAAAGTAAGGCTTCCGTCCTTCTATGCTTAATGACAAAAACATTGTTTGAATATTCCTATAATATTTTTATTATTATTAAAAGAGAATTCACTTTGGCTAAAGAGCAATTTCTAGGAAGATCTGCCAGCATTGCTTTTTCTGTTTTTTTCATATGAAAGAAAACTTTAGCACATAGTGCACTAATATGTAAATCCAAAGCTTTAAAGAGGGCACCACCGCACATTCCTTGTACTCAAGTGTTGATGTTTCAATTAGCAATAAACCACAAACTGTTGCCATAGACTGCAGCCATCTGGTAGACTATTAAAAAGAAGAAATTAACATCTTATAGGTATATGGAACTTCCTAAAGAATAGTTTCCTGGTGCAGAACTGCTCAGAGTTTCAAGTCTACATCTTTCATTTATTTCTTGTAAATAGATAAAGTAAGTAAATGAGATACTAATAATGTGACAGCAAATGCGATATCAAATATGACCCTTGAGGTCTGAGAGTACAGGTGGAACTCAGGTAGTGCTCAGTTCTCTTACTGGAAGCTAATGGGACAAATTTATTCCAGAAGTCAATGTTATTGAATAGACTTCATCTCTTCTTATAATAAAATGACACTTTGTGACTATCGAATATAAATGACATGGGGTAATGGTCACTGCCTACTACAGAAGCAGGTTGAAAGTACTTGCATAGATACACTTCTTTGAATCTGTTGGAACTCATGATCTGAATTTCATCTCTAAGTATTCAGAGAAGCAGATGACTATTAGGGTTTCAGTTTCAGAGTAAACATAATGCTAATTGTTAACGTCTTAAAGCCTATGAAAGAATTGTCCAGATGAGAGGTATACTCTGAGTGGAGGTTAGAAAAAACTTCTGTTAGGAATAATATCGGTACAGTACACCTTGCCTTCATCCAAAGATGACCTAGATGAGTTTTCAAGTGCTTTGCAAATTCTGTGGCTTTAGATAGCATTCTTCTGATGGACCAATATAGTAAAGAGAAAGAAAGCTAAAACCCAGTTCAAATTAAAAAGGCACAAAAATGGCTAGAAAAAAAGTTATGTCTCAAGAAATAAAAGAAATAACACAGAGAAAAGATCAAAGCAAACCAATACCTTCATTTCATCTGTGTCTTCCTTATTTTTCTTTATCTTGTCATGTCAGCAGATATCCCATTATATTGTTGCAATACTTCTATAAGTGCACAAGTTTGCTGTATTTCCCTTCTACTTTTATCAAAAGTACTTTAACAGAGGAATTGTGTATTCTTTTTTTGTCTCTGAAATACATTTTCAAAAATAAGCAAGGCATTATACTTTAATATTTTTCTCAGGAAAAAACTCTAAGATGTTGATTTGAACTTTGACATATTTTTGATGCTTCACCTAATTTAATTTATTTAATATGGTGCAGGTGTGAGCCAGTATGATCACAATTCAGCATGAGGTGGAAGGCTTTTCATGATCTTCTCTCAAGGTTAGTCAATAAGCTAACTGAAGCACTATATATGCAGCCATAGGAAAAACAAGTAGGTTTTATAACTGGTAAATATATTTACTTTCTGTAAAATCTAAGCTTAATTTGTTATGTTTGCATAAAACCATTTCAGATAAAAGTGAAGCCATCAAGTTAGTGGAGTCAAAAAATAAAGACTTATTGCCACCTTGTCTTGCCAGAAATCTTGACATTTATAATATCAATGTTGATTATTTTAGTTTTATTCCATTTCTCCACCATTTCTAAAGTTGCTCACATTGCAGATTTTCCTTAACTGAAATCAAGCAAGACCAATATGACTTTAATCTCTGCAACTCCTACTTCTTTATACAGCATACTTTATATTTTGAATGTGTTGATATCCATGCCTCTGTCACTTCCCCAACCTTGAATGATCCCCTGAAGGTTCAGTCCTTTAAACAATGAACGGTGAATCAGAAGGAAAACATTATGACATTATATAAATATATGCATGCAATGAAGAAGATAAAGGAATAAAATCTCCTTTTTTTCTTTTCAGTTCAGCTTCTAGTTAAACAGAATAAGACTATAAAATAAATTATTAAAATAAAAAATAAAAAGGCAAATTGGCAAAATGTTTGGGACAATAACAATGGAACCTAGTTTCTAATATGCAACAGTCAGTTTTTTGTTTCATCAGTGAAGCTGAACTGCATGCAAATCTTTAATAATAGCCACCTTCAAAAGACAGATCTTCATTTATGCATCTGCAGTAACAATACAATCACTGTGTTCTGGAGTTCTTTTAACAATAGCTTCATTCAGTGATCTGTGTGTTTTTTCTAATTAATTATTTAAATATTCTGTCAGGTGCTGCAGTTAAGTCTTAATCATTTTGTAAGTAGAGGAATAGAGAGTTTAAGTGACACAATCACATCAGAATGCATTAGTAGTATGATCACAAAGAGGAAGGACATGGCTGTATGTCCAGGCAGGTTTTGTGAAATCAGTGCCTTTAACAATGAGCTTTGGAGGAACTTTTTAAGTCTGTCATTCAAATATGTTGGATTCATCTAATGCCAGCTGAGGAAACATAATAGAACCATGCTTAATGTTTCAAAAACATTACAAATTCTTATGACATTACAGAATTATGTATGTGTTGACTCTGATTTAAGCTTGCATTTGTGTGCTGAGGCCTAAGACCTTTCGAACTTTTTTTAAACTGCCACAATTCCTTTCAAGAGAAAAGGATAACTATTGAAAATATTACACAATATATGATATACAGAATATATGATAAATATACACATTATATGAAATACAGAAGCACTCCTGGGTCAAGTTCTCTATTCTGTTGTTGTAGAGTTGATGTTTCATCTTTAAGCCTCAGTTTTATGAAGTCAGAGTCCTCTCATGAATCATAAACTTTCCTAATTCAGAATAAGTTGTATCATTAAATGTATTGGCAGAACTACCTATTAACTTTATGTATATTAATGTGTCACTTAAAACTATCAAACCAATTTGATACCAAATACCTCTCAGAGAAAGGGGGGCACAGTCTCTGTCTCAGAAGTCTGCAGTCTGACTAGATAAGGCAAACAAAGGACTACAGAGAAAATACAGCTGAAGATGAAATGATTTCTCAGGGTCATGAAATAAGGTAGTGGCAGTAAGAAAACAGATTCTAAGCTTTCTGTTTCCAGACTTCTGAGCATCTTACCTATTTTCTAAATAGTTCTTCCATTTCTTTTCAAATTTCAGCAGGAGATTATAATTTGTATTCAGATCTGGAACATGTAAGTAGAATATTACTGGTTTGTAAATAAGCTGAGATAGGAATTTTCCTGATGAGTTACATTTCAGTATAAAGAAAGATATTAAAAAATGCAATACTTTACAAAACTTGATTCAAATAATATTCTCACAAGTTCCTTTGTTTCTTCTGAGATGTTCATACAGCTGTCAGAACCTGTAATGTTACTGGGCAATGCAAACAAAAGAGAGCTATAATTTTGTTTGCCCCAAATAACAATAAAAGATCAATATCACATCCTGCTTGAGTGCTGCAGTATCTAACACCACAACCATTGCTGAAAGAGAGGTGTTATCTTCAGAATTATCATTGTTCTCCTCATGAAATAAGAGGCAAAAACCAAGACTTTAAAAATAAAAATGTTTAATTAAGTGCAAGAGAAATCTTGTGAATAGCAAAATTCTTAACTTACAAAAGAAGGAAAATATATCCAGCATTTTGCTCCATAAAACTCATGAAAGCCATTATTAGGGGTTTAGGAATACAAAACCAGACTTTGCCTTTAAATTAGAAAGCACTTACACCAAGACTACTATTGTAAAGAAGGAAAAATTGTCAAAATATGTCATCTCTATTGTTGTGTTCAGCTTTTGCAGCAGTCTTATACATATAAGCATGATCAAGTACTGGAATGATCTGTCCAGGGAGGTGGTGGAGTCACCATCCCTGGATGTGTTTAAAAAAAAGACTGGATGTGGCACTCGGTGACACAGTTTAGTTGAAATGTTAGGGCTGGGTTGAATTCAATGATCTTGAAGGTTTCTTCCAACCTAGTGATTCTGTGAATTCTGTGAATATCTCCAAACTGTACCCATCAACATTTAGAAACAACCTCCACATCCTCACTTTTAAGAATATGTTGAGAAGTTATAAAGAGATAAGATTCCTTTACACTACTTAAATGGTACAAAGAAGCAATTGTCCCAATTGTCCATGTAATGTGGTAATGTGTAATATGGTAATGTGGTGACTCTAAAGAAACCAAACCCAAAACATCACATAATTAAGCTGTGACATTATATGTTATCTTCATTACTGACTTTGATTATGGTCTGGTCTTGTCCTTTGCATCTTTCATTTGCAGTTAAACGCTAGGGTGAAGGAGAAATATTTCCTATTAATCCACACATTTATGGTTTAATTGGAAACGTGTGAGTCATGGGACAGAAGTCACAGAGGCTAAGGAAAAGAGTTTCTGCCTTCTGTGCACCTGGGGAAGAAGGGAATGGGTTCCCTGAGTCCCAGAGCTGCCTCAGACCCCATCCTCCAAAGCAAGGAAAGTTCCCTTCCAATTGTTTTCTTAGGACTTTAATAAAAGTTAACATATTGTTTTTAACGTGTTCACCTAAAGCTGGCCAAGTTTAGAACATTCTGTCCAAGGATGGGTCCCAAGACTCTCTTGCACTCCCATCAGTCAGCTAGGCAGCAGGCAGTATAAAGGGAAAGAAACCCATTCTCCTACATGTGCTTCCCAAAATGCTGGTTACTACTTGTCCAGCACTTCAAAGCATGGGAAATCTTTCTGTTGTGAAATTTCAATGCATTATTTAAGAGAGAAGTTTCGTATTCATCACCCACCAGAAAAAAACTTAGAAAATTAGAGGTGTTATCTTGAAATATTGAGCATGATTTCCTAATGTTGCAGTAGTATGTTGGCCCCACAAAAGAAGACTGGAGGTATCAGCATGAGGAATGAACATGTTTATCAATCAATGACATTAAAGTAAGTAACGTGTGAAGAAAGATATATTCTAAGTTTATACAAAAGCTTTCCTCTTTTCTCTAAACCTTTTGATCCTTTTTCCAGTCAATATTGAGGTTGCTTTCTAATAATAATCTAAAACTCTATATTGTTGATTTATTAGCTATTTTATAGTAAACTTGCTTATATTCTCAGTTTGATAATGTTATATGGCCTTTGATTTTCTCAGACACAAGAAATGTATGATTCCCATGTTTCTTATACTTTTTCCTTTTTAAAACCTTAACCTCCTTTTGCGCTTTTATTTTGTTTACTTCTTGCTTGTTTCCTCTTCTTTTGTCTTACTAAGCCTTTTTTCTTATATGTCAGTCCCTTGACTCTGTTACTCTTCCTATTTGAAGTCAAAACCAGCAGGATTCCTCCTTCTTCATCCCACTCGTTTCTGATTTTGACCTTATGTTTAATTCAAAATAAATTGAGTCTTTCATGAGCAGATATGAGATCCAGTCTGGGTTAGTCAACACACATCTAGATCACAGATGCTGCAAAAAACAATGTGAGCAAGACTCCAGGTCGTGCACCCTTACAATGTGCTACTGAATTGAGGCTCTTTGATGCTGATATGAGACCAGTTAAGAGTGCTAATAATCCCTGAGTTCTACAGTAAATAGTGCTTTTCTCCTTTTCCTGGAATATGAACTATTGTATAATCCTGGTCCCACCCTCCACACCAGACCTGTAGACACACAGAAGAAATTCAGTAGTTGGAGATGCTCCTGTTGCACCCTCTGGACCTTGGCTAGAGCCCTAAGAGAAACAGACATAGAAATTTTGGGTGTGAGAAAGGCATCAAAAACTGAGTCCTAGAGATTTTCACCACTGCATGAAAGAATTCAAAGGATTTGTCAGGTGGGACCAAATATGCCCCCAGGGCTGCCTTTTTCTGGAGCTGAGGCTTTTTACTCAGGGCACAGGAGTCCTCTTCTAAACTCAAGCCTGCAAAACTTCTTTCTGAGAAGGCACAGAAGCAAGAAGAGTATGTCCTAAATTATATATGACCAGATCATCTGTGAAAGGCCAGTGTTAAAACCAACATAAGTGATTGAAGGCAGTGTCTTTACCTTGGACTGTGAACCAGAATGGACTGGGTAGTATTTTCTACCCAGACTAATGAAGTTGGAACACTCAAGAGGAGCAAAGAATTTCAGATAAAAAAGATAAGCTTTAACTAATTAATTAAAATCCAGTGGTGAAAGTACTTATCTGCAAATAGGCAGATGGGAGTTCCAGCCCTCTTCTTACTACATTCTTCATTTCAATGCAGAGAACCCATACTAAAAGTAAGTACCATCCCTAAAGTAAGAACACGAATACCAACCTCCCAGCAGATGTGAAAGCCTTAATCTTTGATCTTGAGTAATTTGTAGCATAGCACCATCCCTTCTAGGCAGACAAAGTTTTCCACCAACTACTTCCTTCAAGCACTTTATTTAGGATGTCCTCCTTCAATTGTCCTTCCCATTTGAAGCTATGAGTTTCAAATAAGAATAAGGACACAGGTCTGGCTTGCCCTTAGTAAATGGAATAACTCCTTTTCTGAGCAACAACCACAAGTGCTTTTTTTCAGTATCATTGTGCCATCCACTTAATATATTTTAGGAACATCTAGGTATAAAATAATATGCACCAGATAAAATTTAATCAGAAATTGAGACAGAAAAAAATGCCCTATTCTTTGTCTCCTTGTGGAATTAAATGGCAGAAGGTGGCAAGTTGCTGAACATGACATACTCCTCCAAATGCACAATAGCAGAGCACCTTGAAAACCCAGATTTGAGTAGTGATGTAAATGTAACTAAGCAAAAAGTAGATTACATTTCATAATTCTAATCCTAAATTGTGCCTAAGTCTTTCTGTAGGCAAACAAGTCTCTCAGTGCAGCTGTCTGTAACTCAATATATTAAATACACATATTTCTTGTAAGAAGTGAAACTGGATAAATATATTCTCCTGTGACAACTGGGTGCCAAGAGTTTGGAATTGGCACTTTCCACAGGAATACATGCATTCCTTCAGAGCCATTGACAGAAAGCAGCAGGCAGCAGGACTATCCTGGTTGTTGCCCTGGCAGGCAGGTGGCTTGCTTGGCTGACCAGCTCCCAATCTGTCCCTCTGGGCAGCCAGGGAGACAACCAATGTGTTAGCTTGCCAGCTTCTTGGCTGTCTGAGTGGCAGATGGACTTGCAAGCTGCCTGGCTGGCTGCCTGCCTAGCCCTACGTTTGCCTGATGGCTGATTTACCTGCTGCCCAGCTCCCCAGATGCCTGGCAGGCTGCCTGCCCAGTTTGCCTGATCATGGGTGAGGTTATGGGCCCAAAATAGTTTGTTCTGCAAAGCAGGAAACTGCAGTGTTGGTGTTTTGTTCTCACCCAATCTGGAATGTCCCATGAAGCAGAAATTCCCATCCCAGCAAGCTTTAGTAATCAGTTTACAACATTTATCCATGTATTCTGTACATGGTAATTTAGACTTCTTAAGACTGAAGAAACACCTCACTGGAAATGCTTGCATAATATGTGCCTGATTTGTTTCAACTTCTCAGGTTGTTTTGTACAGATTTTCTCTAGCAAAGTCAGAAAAGATTTTTAGACAGGCTTGTAATGTCATATTAATCACTGGCTCTGTTTCCACTGAATTAAGCTACAGCCCAAACCATAAAGTACTAATCAACTCTAATAGAGACTCATGAAAAAATCATAATTATTATGGTACTGGATATGTGGCCAGTATAATGTGCCAAGTGGACTGGACCTTTCCTTACTTACAAAAAATAAAGATATAAATTTCTATTTGCCATAAAAATGGCAGGAGTCTGCCTTTTCTCAGAATACCTTACCTTTAATATTCCAATTTCATTTTAATCACACTGTCCTAAAGATTTCACTCTGCTTAAATAATGAAAAAAGGTGTTATAAAAATTGCATGAAATCAGCTTGCCCCAGGACAGGTTCTGTTGGATGTAATTACATATGCTTCAACAACTGGAGCAATGTGTTGTGAGAAAGGCTTTTAAGGTGATGGAAGTTAATTGTACAGGTTTTAAGGTAAAAAGAAAGTGGAGAACAATGACCAGCACACTGACAAGAAGCTGTTCAATTTCTTAAAGCTCAAGAGAGTAAAAATGTTATTAAATTATAAATGGACAAAAAAAATAGTGGTAAATAGCTGATACACTTTATCATATAGGGGAAATAAAAGCAGACTTTGACCTGGTGGAAAGCATGGTACTCTGGGAAAGACTGTCAGATACAAAGTTCTTTATGACATACCCACATATAAAATAGGACAGTTGCCTATAAAGAAGGCTGTGATATTTCCCTGGTGACACTGCTTTAGAAGGCAGTACAATAAGAAATACTTTTTTTTTTTTTTTTTTTTTTGTAGTACTGGTAATAACACTGCATCAGAATTGAAGTCTGAAGCTAAGGAAAACATTTAGACTTCTTTTTCCCAGCTGGAATACACAAAAATCTTTTTAAAGTATTCTCTGGAGGCATTTCTCAAACTGTGAACTTGTTTCCTTAAGATATGTCAGATAGTCACAAGAAGAACAAAGGGACTGTGCACACCTCTAAGTGGTTTATTGAAATTAATAAATATATCAAAGACTCTATAAATGTTCTCATCACCTTATACTGTGCATAAAATACAGCAGCTCCTTAAAACATAGAATACTTGCTGTATAATTAATCCTGTTCTAGTTCCTGATAAATAAAATTTTCACTTCATATTGACTTCCAGATATTTGGGTATCAGGTCTCTCATTATGTAGGAATCACTGGAAGCACAGTAGGTTGTTTTATTAAGTATGATTTCTTGAGTTACAGCCCTTGTTCAAGGATATTGCTACCAGTACATTAATTGCTACTAATAAATTAATTATATTGCATTGAAATACTTAATAAAATAGATGCACACTCAAGGAGTGAAGGATTATTGTTGAATTTTAATATTAGATTCAAATACATCAACTTTACAACTTAGTCCTTCCTGCTCTATGGCCACTTGATTTTGATGAGCTGGAAGCATGCTTAAGTCCTACAGACTGCTTAAAAATACAGCAATATTTCACTTGAAAGAATGCCTTTCACCCACAAAACTAGCTGACAGTACTTGGAAAATCTTTAATTTATTTCTTACAGAAGGTCCTTAATTCTTAGCTCTTCTCCCCAGGGACCTCTGGCTTCTCCATTACTTGGGTTTTTTCAGGTCTAGTCTGTTCTTTCTTCTAGTTTTTCTTCTAGTTTAAGTTTCTCATTACTGGATTTCTTCATTAAGGTACACAGTATGTATTGGTCTTGTCCCTAAGAGCTTCTGGAGCAAAGTTAAGTTATTAATGCCCAAATCCTGAAGTAACGTGCTCCTACATGGGGCCAGAAGCCTGCCTTTAGTCAGGCCAGAACATCACTGCTGAGTTGAGACAAAACCCCCAATGCCCCGTGACTGGTGGGCACTGGAAAGCAAGTCTTTGTTACAATATTGAATTTTGTTGCTAAAATTCTTCTTATGTCATCTTTTAGGAAAGTAAAGTCACTTAAAGATGCTCCTTCAAACAAACAACTGAGTGAACCATAAAGATGGGCTTCTTCCGTTCCTTTCATAGCTTGAGCCTGAAATTCTTTCCATGTGACTGAATGCTCAGTGATTTTTTTTTTTCCATTTTTTTAAAGTGTAGTTCCTCTCCCATCCTTGTCTTGGCAAGATGAGTGATTTGTATTCCAAAAAGTTCCTATATACTGTACGTTATCAAAGTCAATAAAATACCAAAAAGTTGAAAAATTTAGTACATCCAGTATCTGAGCCTGAAGGGACAAAAAATAGGTGGTTTATATTTTTGCTAGAGCTTGCAATCTAGTAGATAGAACAAATTTTATAGAATAAAGGATTCAATCTTATAAAGACTACTTCTTTTTTATTGGGATGAACAACTCTGTGGAGTTCTGCTGCCTATGGATTCAGTTTCATAAAACTCTTATACAAATGTTTTTTTCCTGGACTCAATCTAGATGTAAATAACATTCTGGAAAACTTCCTCTCCAAGGTATATGAAAGACAAAAAGATCCATCCTTTGGTGCCTCTGCAAACTACCTTACAGGTTCACAAGGTACTCATGAGTTTTGCATTTTTCAAGTTATTTCTTGATTTTGGAGAATGTTCATGTTAAAATGGAGACTACTTTGGTGAAAAGCTGCAATCCAACCGTGACAAAGTGGTAAGGAAGAAGGGCTGATTATCACAGTGATACAGCAATCATACTTAGAGATCTTGATTAAGTTATGCCTCAGTAAAGAGGATTCATGGCCACAATTTCTGAGCCACTTTTTCAGTATTTATGTGTGCTTTTATATAACATGTCCAACTGACTTGCATCTTCTTCATGACTGTTGTATCAGTTCACTGGCTTATTTTTCTGATATAAAGAGACTATCCTCCCCTAAAGAAATACAATTTTTCATGAACTTTTGGCTACCATAATAATTTACTGGTTCAGTGAGCCTACTCTTTGCTTGCTGAGTTTTAGTTGCACCATAGAAACAATATGGGAATAGAAAAGTCCCTTAAAAATGAAAAATAACAGTTAGGAGTTCTAACAAAATACCTTTCATAGATCGTTGATGCTTATTATGACAACACAGTAAGTCACAAGCTCACTATGTTGGTGTGAAACTATGAAAAAACACAAGGACACAGTGCTGTTTTCTCTCTTCTCTGAATGAAAGGCAAAAATATACATACTACCTGTTGGGCAAAATGTCCCTAATAAACACGATGTTGGCATTAAATTACGACAGAATGACACACACAACGAAAAGGAAAACTTGAATCATTCTTACTGCATGAGACATGTTGAAGGTAATGTATGAAAAATCCAGAGAAGGTTATGCTAGATAAAACAACTTAATTCATCTTTGTCAGTTTATGTCCAACATGCATATTGATTCAGTTCAGCCTTTTAGAAGTTAGTATTTGAATCCATTGGAAATCTGCTAAATCAGTTGGATCCATTAAAGGCACAGGGATTATCAGTAATTTGTTGAATACACAAACACTTTTTACCTATGAAGCTGATTCTGTACATGACTTATTCTTCTTACAGAACTCATTCATGAATATTTTGTTAGAAGTTTTCCATATTTAACCTAAATTTTTGAAATATATTTACTTACCAGAATCTCCAATGTTTAACCTTTGTTTCATTTGGTTTCGTTTTGAAGTGCATCTGTAACAATTGCAAACCTTTAGCTTGGTAGCCTTTTATTTTAAGCTAGAGAAAATAATGCATGTGGAAATCCCATGAGCAAACTATCTCCAAAATGTTACATGCTGTAACATACACCATTGAAACATTGTGCTATCAATTTTATTTGAATTTAGTGGCAGATGTTCAGATGTTCTGTGTACTGAAATAAGCAACACAGAGAAAATAAAAGTGCAGAGAGTGTGCCCAGCTGTAGCTAATCTTAGTAACCAGAACCCACTTCTGAAAGCCGATATTAGTTTAAATTGGACCATAAGCAAAACACAATGTCCAATCATACCGAATGGTTGCTGTTTCTCCACAAGCCTGTGTGGAAACATATTATTGTTCAGTTAGCTGGCAAAGAATCATCACACATCTTCAGTTGCAGGTCTAGCTGAGAAATGAAAAATAAATACATAAATAAATAAAACCTAATTCAGACAAAAAGAGTTCCCCTGCAGCATAAGGAAAAGCAAGGAAAGTACAAGAGTAGCTATGCAGTGAAGTCATATATATGCTCTTGTAAGTGATACCCTTTGTATTTCTGGTGGACACTGAAGTCTTACTGAAACACCATGTTCCTTCCTTTTTTAAAATAAAAAAAGGTATGATAAAGTGGTTGTTTATATTTTGACTCCCATGAGTAAATTTCTTCAGCCAGTAATTTAGTTACTTTATCACCTAAAAAAGCACTAGAGGCATTTCAAAGCCGTTAAGTTGTTCTTTATCTCTTTCCCTCAGTCTCAACTTATACTGAAGGAATTTATGCCACCTGGAACAGCTTTGACAGGGAAGACTGACCAAGTATCATCTGATCATTTGCAGTCCCATATTGTGGTAATATTTTTGCATATTCTTTATGACACTCAGCAAGAAATAGATAATTTGAAGGTAAGTATCCCAGTGTTAAAGAAAAAAAAATCAAATTTTGTTTTTGCTGAACAAGGAAATGTTAATCTGTCCTAATTTTATTTAAAAAAAAAAGAAGTATTTTGTTTCAAACATCTCCAACATATTTATCATACCCAAAAGGGTGATCTTTTCATTTCTCCCTTGAGGCAGAAAACAGAAAAAAATAAGTATTAGAAAAACAACATCCTTTGAAAAGTTTCCCTCCACGTAATTTTTCTTCACTTTGAACAAATTATCTCTGCTCTACTGCCTTCATACCTACCTATATCTTACTTGATCAGCAAGTTATAATAAAACAAAATTAAATCAGACAAGAGTTTCTTACTTCCCTTTATCTCGTGGTAATGCAGAAAAACCCTAAAGCCTGTATGTACCTTGATATACTTTTTTATTTAAACTTTGCTCTATTCTCATTGTTTCATTCTAGCATAGGGATAAATAGTGCTACTCATTAAGATTAGGTTTTATCCATTTTAAAAATAAAATTAAATTTAACTTACAAGACTTCTCCTTCTGTTTTGTGATCTAAGGTTTTCTTCCTCCCTTTTTCAGTCCTTAGTAAAACCCATACTCAGAAAGTAATAAATAGATTGCTAAATAGTTGTGACCAGGTCTTTCAGAAACCTCTTTCCTAGCTTCTCTTCTTTTGTTACAAAAGGCCTTTCCCGTTTAGAGCATACCAGAAAATTTGCACTCTTTTGTCCATGTTCCTTCAGTGTGAGAGCTGTGGAGAAGTCAAGAGTGTATGCCTGGAAAGCATCCACTAAATAAAACTAGTCCAAACATCAGTGTGTTCAGTTTAAGCAGAAACCCTGTCCTAGCCCTGAGAAGGTGTACAAGTTAAAACCAATACCATTAGCTTTCACAGCATCAGCATTTCATAGCAACTACCTCTTTCACAGCTGTCAGTAGTGACAATAAGTACAGAATGAATTTTTAAGGTAGTTGGGGGGATGAATTAGCAGTAGGTGGATCTATAGAAGTTAAAACTCTAAACAGTAAAGAAATTCTGAAAACTTGACAATGCCCTTGAAACATTTTAGAACTATTCCAGTAAAGGCATATTTATCTAGAGGTAAACCAATTGCTATCTTCAAAATGTACTTTTCAATTCACATAAAGCTTTCCTCTCGTGTTTTAAAGAAAGCAGCCTGTACATTTGCACCAGCGCCCCTTATGCAGTCAGCTCTGGGCCTCATCTCTCCACTTCTGTGTCCATACCTTCTAACACTGTAGCATGGAAGCCATATCAGCCCCTAAGAAAGAAATTAATGGCTAGGTGTTGAAACGTCTATGTGGCAATTCAATATTGCTAGATTTCCGTGGCCTGACTTCCTTTAGACCAGTTAGACTTTTTGCTGCATGAGGATGGTCTGAGGATGCTCTGGTGCTTCTGTAGGTAGCATTGGTGTGGGGCAGGTACAGCCTGTGCAAAAGCAGAAGTGCTGCTGCATTCAGGCTCCAGCGCTAGTCATTTTGGTGGTAAGGATGGTTTTCACCTGTGGAATCTTCTCTATTTACATAGTCATTTATCTTCAATACAGTTTAAATAACCTTCTCAAACTATTGAAAGTAGGTGTAAATCCATGAGTGTTGTGGCATAAGAATGATTGGAAATCATTTAATTATGCTACTTGAAACAGTCTCCACAGCAAAAGCCTCCTTGCAATCAGCACAGTAGAAATACCTTCCTCTGAAACTAGTATCCTTAAATGCAGGATATAAATTCAGTGTCAAGCAACTATTAATATGGACTCTTATATCACTGAGCCTCTCAGAGCCTGCTCTGCTGCACCAGAGAAATAGGAATTTCTTATGAGAAAATACAAATTTATGAAACAGAGTGCTTGGTCTTGGGTTATATTGATCTTCAGTAGCATCAGGTAGTTTTCATCAGACCTTTCAGTTTTCAGGCTATGGCCTGAGAGTATGTCAGAAGCTGCTCTTTGGTCACAATCAATTCACTGCGTCTAAGTTTTTCATAGGACCCAACATTTAATCCATAACCCAAAGTAAAAGTCTCATTTTCATGGTAAAATAGAATCCTGTGTGATAGGGCTAGAGTACTAATATATTTGTCTACACATATCCACATCAGTTTGTAAAATAAATATCATTTGACAATATCAGGATTTTCTGTAGATAATATTGGCCTTTTGATTTTACCTTTTTATTTCCTTATGTTCCTGAAATTATCAGTGACATACCAAAAGTCTGTTTCATTTCTTATTAGTAGAAAAGCAACAAGAGAGTGTAATTTAGAATCAGTAGCTTGGATAATTTTCCATTCAAGTAGGAGCAGCTTACAACGGTGAACTAATTTTCCCAGTATGGACTGCAGATGAGTGATAACCAAGCAAGGAATTAGCTATAAATGCAGCTAAGCTATGTTTCCATGCAAAGCTTAATAAGTCTAAGATATCACTGCCACCCAAACAGAGGTCTCCTCTTCTCCGCATGTATTTTAGCTCCATTTTCACAGTTCCTCTCCTCCTTTTCACAAGCTCCAGGACTCAGTAAAGCTTTCCTGAAAGTCATTCAATTCACAGTGCAGAAAAAACCTTCATCTTTTGAACCTTCTTTGAACCATAAAGCTTTTGAAAAACTTTATGTGAATTGAAAAAAACTTCATTTTCTGTTTGTTTTTTTTTTTTTCTGTACTGTCCTTTTGCAAGATAAGTGGATTGGATTAGCACACAGTGAAGTTCAAAACTGATGCAAAGTATGCAGCAGCATGTGGTCTGAAGTGGGAAGAAAAAATGAGGAAAGAGAGTGGAGTTACATTGGCTGGGATGAGCAGTGGGATCTATTCACTCTGCCCCTGGGAATCTTCTTAAAGTAATGTAGAATCCATGTAAGACATACAAAATGGAAACTCAACCTTGTTTCTTACCAAAACCTCCATTGCACTATCCCAAAAACAGGGAGAAAAGTCTAGATTAAGCTGGGAGAGTAAAACTTCCTCCTTAGAGCAATTTTACAGAAGTGAGCAAATTAGGACAGGATAATTTTTGCCCTCTGATTCAAAGTGTGCTGAATAATACAAAGTGTGTGACATGATGTGCCAGATCATTGTAGAATGAAATTCTGCAATTGATGCAACTGATGTCACCAAATATAAATCAGCACAGAGGGGTTTCATCTCAATTTGCATCCCTGCAAGATTCAATTTCCCAGCATTTAATGATAACTGCCGTGTTTGAACAATTTAAATAATTTTAAATACTTTATCTTATGTTCTCCTACCAGAAGAGAAATCACACAGGTCAGATGACAGAACTTTTGTTTGTCTTAAAAGGCCTTTTCCAAACAAAGAAAAATAAGTAAATGTATGTCTTAGTTGTAATGGATTTATAGTTTACTGTTGTACAAAAATATATTTGTTTTTGAATTGTAGCACTTGGGTCTTAAAAATATATTGAAAAAACATTTTTTTCCAGCAGAAGGTTGCCTCATTTAGTGTCTTATTTGCAATATTAGACTTAAATTAGGCTTGTTTATGCGCTTTAATTTTGTTCTCTCTGTCTGAAGTAGTGAGGGATAGTTTGTTGGCACTGAATCTCCATACAAATATGAAAAACACCAAAGTGTGCTCAAGCAACTTTTGTAGAGCATATGCTGTTTTAATTATTCTTTTCCTGTGCCAGGAGCACACCACATTCACACCATGGTATGAATGTATGTTTTAAGTACCAGTCAATGGAGACATATCCACATTTAAGGTAAAGAAGCTCCTCATTCCTATTCAATTTGCTCATGAAACTCCAGGGAGTGGGAAAGGGGAGTTTCTTAGTTCTGTTTGTCCTGCCAGGAAAAGAGTATGAGCTCCTATTGAAGTGCTCAAACCTAATCCAAATAATGGACATTCCACAGTGAATCCTGAGAAAATACTGCTGTCTCTTATATGTACGGCTATCATTGGAACACACCTCTTCACAAAGCCTGTGAGCCGTGGTCTTACTAGTACCCTGCTGAACTCTCTCATGCTTTGGACATTTAGGTGAGGTTGTAGGATTTTAGCTTTTATATTTTTCAAATCCTGTTCTGGATTAGTGTATAACTCTAAACTCCATATAGAGTGTTAGTTAACTGTCTTCGCATTTTGGTGAGACAGACAGTTCTTCTAGGTCTGAAATTCAAGGACACCCTACAGCCTCAGGCCTTAAAAAGTATAAACAGAAGTGAATTGGGGGCAGGAAGGAAACTGGGGGCATATGACTTCATTACCTGAAGCTGTAATTGGAAGATTAAGCCCTGATACGTAAATGGACCAAACTTATATCTGTCTGAAAAACTCCTGACCCTCATCCATCTTGAGTGTAGCCTCTGGGAGGCTTCTGAGCACCAAAGCTGTATCTGTTTGAAGGCCTTTAATAATTACCTGCTTTTACTCTGTTAATGTTGTCTAACCTCTGTTTCAGGTAGCCAATCCAGGCATCATGGGTACCACAGAGGTACACACATCACAGGACTGCACAGTGGTGTGGGACCTGGAACAAATAGTGCCAGACTGTGTTAAAGTGATAAGGAAGAAAAAAAAAAAATAGCCAAGGAGCACTCATTTGACT
Source organism: Cettia cetti (assembly GCA_013401135.1). Taxonomy (NCBI): domain Eukaryota; kingdom Metazoa; phylum Chordata; class Aves; order Passeriformes; family Sylviidae; genus Cettia; species Cettia cetti. Next base: position 32,864 of record VZUI01027757.1, read on the forward strand.
TCCCTGCCTTCCCACACACGAGTATTGATGTAACCTTGTAAGATGAAAAAAATGGGGAATACTTTCCCACCTACTGCTACTACCTTTTTCTTTAAAATGCCTCACCAAAAAAAAAAAAAAAAAAAAAAAGATGCAAATCTGGTTTCCAAGGGTGTTGAATCAAAGACACTAAGATGTATTAGTTTGAATTAGTTACAGGACTGAATCTAAAGTATTTGGAGAACATTAAACAGTCATGTGGGCAGCCTCAGAAATACAGTGGCAGTATTTCACTTAGTTCACTTCAAAAGATGCTCACATGAGGATTCAATGCACTTTAACTAATACACTTTAAATTCAGACCTCAAATAAATTTGATCACCAGGTAGACAGGTTCTTAATTGGCCATAAAATCCTTTAAAATCTCTTTTTTTTCTGAAATCATTGAGGTATTGCACAAAAGGTGACAATGAGCCTCTGCAGCATGGGTGGCACAGTCTAAAGAATTTTCTATTGGACAGAGCTGACTGGGTTGCCCACAGCATATTCAGGATTGACGGGGTAAGTGCAACGTATCTTGCAACCCAGGCTCCCACATATGCCTGCTGCTGTGAGCAGGCAGCAGTTCCTCACCCACAGCATGTTCACACATGTGGAAGGCGCATGGCTGTGTCCTGCTATCCTCAGCTAACCTCATGTTGTTCCTGAGGACCTTTCTGTCTGGAACCCCCTCAGTGCTGTTTCACACCTCCTCTGCCCTTGGATATCCACAGAGCCCCCTGCAGCCTTTAGCCCCACAGCATTCATAGCTAATTCTGCCTTCCTCTCCTCTGGCCCATTGGTGTTGCCCCAGTGAGTGTTGCTGCTCAGAGGAATCTCTATGTACTCAGCCCCTCAAACACTTACTTGATAGATGAGTATTTAACGTACTTTATGATGTGTTGAAATAAATGGCAAATGACAGATAAAATGTTGAAAATAGCATGCTACTTCAACACTTTATACTTCATCAGCTTTTTATTTCAACACTTTACACTCAAAGTGTGAATATGATAGGGTTTATCAAGTGTATTTATCTTTGAGTTATGTTAGCAATGGAGGACTGTGATATAAAACATCCATGTTACTCACAGTTACAACATGATGAATATTCAATGCAAAATTTGAAAAATTTCTAAAACCCTCTTTATTTTCATGGTCTTTATTTAACCAAGGATGCACTGTGAACATTTGTGAGTCAGCCAGCAACCAAAGGTCCTTCCTTCTCTTAAAATAAACAGCAATACAAATTGACTGACTGCAGAAGTCTTGGTGACTGTTAAGTATGAAACTGTTTTATGCAGAAAAGCTGAAAGGTAGAAAAGCTGAAAGAAGAACCAAAGTCAGTTTCAAAGTATGGCAGCTGAATTATATATTTTCAGCACACTATTTAGTCAGTGTAAAACTTTTTTAGTGAATTGTTAATTAGTAGAACTTGTATCACAGCAGTATCAGACAAAAGTCTGTGTTCCATCACCTCAGGCATCAAGAGTGCAGAGCATTTAAACACTTTGCCAAATAAAATGACTAAAAATATCCATTTTTTTCATATTCTCTTTAACCAGTTTTTCACTTATTTCCCATCATTTATAAATATCACACGGATATGGTCCATAGACAATGCAGAAGTTACATTTGCTGTTTATTTATATTATTAATGCATATAATAATAAGAAACCATTACTACTCTATACACTGATGGTCCAATATACAGAGCCATCTGAATCATCTATTTTTATTACTATTCCCACAAGGGCATAAATATAATTTCTACCAGGCACCACATTAGAAGATGCAATAATTTTTGACAGGAATCAATACTGTTACTGAAAAAAAACCCTTGCTTGCTCACAAGGAAATTTCTTTAGAAATTCTACATAAAAGTGAATTGTTTCTCCCAACACAATTACACCTGTCCCTCTGTTTCAGTGCCTAGTAGAAAAAACTTTGATCATATCTTCAGAATGGTGTGATCTTCCTTCAGGAATACAGAGGATGTGGAAGAAGTGGCCCAAAGAAGTAAAGAGCTTGAAAGTACTGTGACTTTCCTCTGGGACAGTTTTCTCAGTTTTATTTGCCTAAGCAAACAAATGCATGAAAACTGATTTTTCTAAAAGTTACTGCTTGATTTAACATTTATATTTATTTGAGCATAACACCAGTAATTTGTTTGGCATAGCTGAACTAATTTGTGAGCTTTTCAAATATGTAAAATGTCTATTTGCACCAATATGCTTTTTTCATATGCAAAAGCTTATTTTTTTTAGAGTTGTGCTCATCAGTATTGAAGAGCATTGATGTATTCCAGGAATTGTGTTTTCAGGGTGCATTGTCAAAGGCACTGTTAATAATTTTGTGCCTCTCAACCATCTTCCTACATGTTATTGATATAATCATATAACAAAAATGAGCTTATCTGCATGAAGTGATTCAAGATCCCACAGCACTGGGTAGACACCACATTTTGCTGAGTTCTGTATAACATCTGTCAGTAGACTCAAAGCTTTACAAGTTGCTGGGAGCAGTGGGAGCTCAGACATGAATCCATGGGGAAAGAAAACGAAAGGAGATAGAAATATTATTTTCAGAATATGTCAAGTTTGTAGGCTTTAGATTAAAAACAGATTACAGGACGTGGAAAAAGTGTGATATTGTGGAAAACTGCACATTAAAAAGAGGGTTAAGGTGGTTGAAACTTGCTGGTAATAGGATGAAAAACCCTGTGAGCTTGATTTTAAGCTGGTCTTCAAGAAGACTTTCAATATACAGTTGTTTATTAGGTCAATACTAGTGAAACAAAACACTTTAAACATGAATGTACTTTAAAGGGTTTTGGGCAGATATCATTTGAAACAAACAAAAAAAACCCCTTCCATCAATGTTATATATTTGTGAATCATTTTCAGAAATAAAAGAACCCGATTTTTCAAGCACAGTATCTGAGCAGAGAATATCACCCAGCTGTATAAACAGATAGTTTAGTACACTGCAGCAAACATAAATATATATTTTTATGACCTCAGGTATAATGTAACTTCTGGGGAACCATATGGGTAATCACTTCATACAACAGCTTGTGAGATGCTTCTTGTCCTTAAAAAGGGCAAACTTTTCCATGCAAAGTCTTTAATTTGAGATTCTGTGTTTCTTCTGCAATCACCTTGAGAAGAGCAAGGGAACTGCAGTCTCTAGATTATTTTTAATTGCTTATCAGCTATTACAGAGGAAAGATGTGCAATAACTCTGACTTTGGTCTTGCCAGAAGGAAAAAAATTGCTAATTATGTATTATATAAATTGTACTGGACTTGGATAGAGTTAATTTTCTTCAGAGCAGCTCTTATGAGGCTCAGTTTTGGAGTTTTGACCAAAACAATTTTGATAGAACAAAAGCTTTCAGGCTGTTGGTGAACAGTGCTTGCACAGTGTCAGAACCCTCTGGTTCTCATTCTGTGTCCACAGGTGAATAGACTGGAATGTTCTGCAGTAGGCTGGGAGAGGAGACAACTGGGCAGATCAACCAACAGGAGGTCTAAGGAGGCTTAATCATGTTTTTCTCAGGAGCTGGCTGGTCATCAGTCTACTCATAGCAGGTGGTGAGTGGCTGACTTTGCATCACTTGGTTTGTTTTCTTCTCCCTTCTTCCGGTTACTATTCATTAATTTTGTCTTACTATAACTAGTAGTAGTAGTAATGATTGATAATAATAAAAATAGTAATAATAATATTTATATTGTTGTTCTTGTCTTGACTCCCCAGGTTTTCCTTGCTTTTATTTTCCATTTCCACTTCCCCATGCTGGGAGAGAGAGGATAGGGAAGGGAGTGTGCAATCAGCTCTGTGGTGTTTAGCCACCTGCTGTGGTGAACCAACAGCTTATATGGAAAGAGACATAAATCTATAAAATTTTCATTAAGGTTCATGCATTTTCTCACAGACACCTGAGTAACAGCATACTCCTAGAATTCAGCTTCCTACTCCATCCTTCAATCCCTCTGAATCATCCAAAGAAATGTTTTTGTGTCTGTACAGCAGATTAGTGCATTTTTCTTGTTAATTGTTTTTTTCCCCTACCTCCTCTCCAAAATATCTGGCATTGACACAACAAGAGGGGTCAGTAACTGCAAGACAGGGGGTCTGGAATGAGGTGAAGTGGGTATGCAACAAGCAAATTTTATTGCAAAGAACAAAAATTTGACTTACCCCTTAATACCTGTAATGATTTCTGTCCTGTGGAGCCTTACATGAGCATCTGAAATGAACCAACCCCTCATCATGTCAAGATCTCTACAAATACGTATCTCCAAAATTATTTTAGCCTTATAAGACATTCCAGTCCAAAACTTGGAGAGGAAGGTAGAAAACATAGAAGACAAGTGATTTTAGTCCTAGAGGTAAGAGGCTAATAAAGCTGGGATAGAAGTTCAATTAGCCTGGTGACTCCTTGTCCATTCAACTACCATGAACTACTAGAAATCTTCCCTTTCCTTAACTCCCAGAATATATTTTTACTGGCATTCAGCATCACAAAAGACTGAAGGTCAAGTAACCTCTTCAGGTCAGGAAGCTTGGTATGAAAGACAGAGAGCATACTGTTCTTGTCAGAAATCTCAGACTTGCACTCTGATGGTTTAGGACATGGTTGTTTGTTGGTTTTTTTAAATTGTTATTTGTTTATTTGTTTGTTTATTTATTGCATCACTTTTTAATTAAAAAATATTGGGGGAAAGTGAGTAAAATCATGTTTTCTTCATCATTATTTTACAAGCTTTTTTTTTTTTTTCATGAAGTGCTACTTAACCTTTTGAGTTAACCAGTAAAGAAGAGCAGTCTTTGAAACATTTAAAATATATTTTTAATGGTTGCTACATAAAACATTTGCAATTAAGCATTCTATGAACAGAATATTTAAGAATTACCTGCTGTTAACAGTACAAACTCTGTAGTTTATTCATTGCCCAGCTAAAGCAAAAGGTGCCTGACTGCTGTTGGAAGCAGTGATTACTTGTTTGGAAAACGACAAATGCTTTCCTTTAGAAAGCTTCTAGTCTTTCTATATTTGTGCAGTAACAAAAGAACATGAAAAGTTTGCAATGAATACTTGTCATCAACAAAAAGAGTTTAGGAACATTGAATTAAAGCTCAGGCTTCTCTGACTCTTGAGCTCCATATTTGGCAGACCATTTTTCTTCTCAGAAAAATGTGTGCTGACAGGGAATGAAAGTCACATGTTCATGATGTGCCAAAAATTTTGCATCCAAAATACTTTCTCTGTTGTTTTGTAACTTGACTTTTGTCCTTTCTGTTTAGAAATGCTTCATGGGGCAGAGCTAGAAAAAGGGAATTTGTGCAATCAAATAGAAAAAAAAGCAGGGCAATCAGACCAGACTTGTGAAGCCATGCATCACACTTAAATGATTCTGAATAAATCATCTGTAAAATTACACCTGTCTATTTACAGACAGTGTGCAAAAAAAGGAATTAAAAAAAAACTTATGAGACCGCTTGACCAAGCTTTTTGCACAAAGTAACCAGCATGTTTAAAACAAGCTTACACATTTAATCATAGGGCCTTAAAGGGTTGTTCTGCAGTATTGATGTGAGGATGTCAGAGTAACACACACACAGATTTAAAATAAAACAAATTGGGTGCAAAGGACTTGACTGCTCTTAATCTTTGCATTTGCTCCCATTGAGGTCCTGGAGATCTGCACCAGTGTATCAAGACTCCTATCAGCTCTCCATAGCTGGTTGTCAATGTTCTCAGTGCATAATGGATTTTTATTTAGCTTGGTTATGTTGTAGGGTAAGTATTACACATTTTCCAGAATGTATGTAGCAAGTTTCAAAGCAATTTTTTTTTTTTTAAATTTTAAGTAATTTGTGAGTTTGGATGGGGGAAAGGTGTTCATTTCCAGTCCTGCAAATGTGTTTCTTTCTATTAAGTGAGTGAGTAGACTGAAATATCATTAGTAGCTGACGGTATAAAATGGTGTGCCTCCATGCATAGTCCTTGACTATGGAAAGAATAAAGTGGGGATTTAAGTTGCATTTCTAAATTTGCAGTGGCAGGTTTTGGCTAGGACAGAGTTAACTTACTTCAGAGTATCTAGCATGTTTTGGATTTGTGTTGGAAATAGGGATATTTTTCTTCTTGCTGGGCAGGGTTTGCACAGCAAGGCTTTTTCTACACCTCACCCCCCCTTAGCACCAAGGCAGCTGGAGGTGCACAAGGAAATAGGAGAGGACTGATTCCAGCTGACCAGAAGGATATTCCAGACAATATGGTGTCATGCTCATATATGGGGCATATGGAGCTGGGGGAAGAAGTAAGAAGGGGAGGACATTCAGTGACGACATAGGTAAGCTGTCGTGGTTTAAAGCCAAACCAGAACCCAAGCCCCACACAGCTTCTCACTCACTCACCCACCAGTAGGACCAGGGAGAAAATTGGAAGGATAAAAGCTAGAAAAACAATGGGTTGAGATAAAAACAGTTTAATTGGAAAAGTAAAAGCCATATGCAAAAATAAAGCAAAACAAGGAATTAATTCACTGCTTCCCATGGACAGGCAGGTTTTCAGCCATCTCGAGGATAGCAGGACCCCAATACACATAACAGTTATTTGGGAAGACAAACACCACCACTCAAAACATCACCCCCTTACTCCTTTTTACCTTCCACTTTATATACTGAGCATGATGTCATATGTTCTGGAATATCCCTTTGGCCAGCTGGGGTCACCTGCCCTGGCTGTGTAACCTCCCAGCTTATAACCCACCCCTAGCCCTCTTGCTAGCACACCAGTAAGAAAACTGGGAAAAGCCTTTGGTCTGTATAAGCCCTGCTCAGCAATAACAAAAACATTTCTTTATTATCAACCCTGTGTTCAGCACAAACCCAAAACACAGCCCCATATACCAGCCACTCTGAAGAAAATTAACTCCACCCCAGCCAGAACCAGTGCATCTTCCCAAGTCACCATTATCCATGATGGAACCTGGCTTTCCTGGGGGTGGCTGAACATCTGCCTGAACCTGGGAAGCAGTGAATTAATTTCTTGGCTTGCTCTGCTTGCTTGCATGGCTTTTGCTTTGCTTATCAAACTGTCCCTTTTTCGACTCACAGGTTTTCTCTGTCTTATCCTTCCAGTTCTCTCCCCAGTCCTGCTGGTGGGGGAGTGAATGAGCTGCTGCATTGGACTGAGTTACTGACTGGAGTTAAAACACAAGAGACAGATGTGTTCTGAATTTAATATTCTTCCTCTAGTTGCTATGAGGCGTGGCTTACATTACTGAACCCTTGGCAGCTGAAGCAAGACTTAAACCGATAATATATATCCCTTCACACAGGACAACTGGATTCCATGGATCCTTTCTGAACAGTGATGGGGTGGATTAAGGGAAAAAAGTATTAAGTAATGCTAAGAAAAGGACTTTGTTGACATCTAGATATTTTAAACTTTTCTCATAGGAATCATTTCAGATGTCTTGGGTAGTTATTAGGCCTCACATCAATCAGAAAAGACTCGGTAAGTAGGACCAAAAATAATGAAGATATTATCAGACACCAGTTTTCTTACAGCTCAGGAACCAGTTTCCTCACAGCAAAAGGGCAAGGTAGCAGAAGAGCCTAAGACAATTCTGTGTGAGGAGAGAGAGAAATTAAGCCATTCATTTCAGAGGATATATAATCTGAAATATACTTAATACAGAAACTTGGAAGGTTGAGAAGAAAAGCAGTTAACAGATGCAGATACACCTGAGAGACCAACTCTGTTGCAGGACATCTAGTGAATTACCTGCTATGACATACACTGACATAAAGAACAGGAGAAGGAACACTGCTGCATGTGAAACACCCTGCCTCAAAGTTCACCATGCTCTTGAGGCCCAGATACATGGGTCTCCCTTGCAACATCCATAGAATACACATATTCTGAAAAGTAATTAGTACGTGGTCCTTTCTTTTCTTTTCTCTATTTTTCTTTCATTTTCCCCACTTATATATGTGAGTCTTTTCCAGAAGAGAGGATATATCAAAAAGCACAAATCCAAAAATATCTATATTTTCTGCAGACAGCTAATACCACAAGAACAGAAGTGCAGGACTGGTGAAAATGAGAAAGCATTTTCTTTCTATCTCATATCTACAGTAAATTGATTACATTCCAAGCCCATCCCCACAGAGTGAAGCAACATTTGCCTGTACTGTAAAACCAGCAAACATCAGAACCAGGGTAAAGAGTCCTGCAAGCGATACATGATATCCTAATCACAACAAGTGCCTTTTAAATTCCCTGTATGAGATTCACCAGAAGAAGAGGTTCTGTGTTTTCACGGTTTCAAACCCAGTAGAACAGGAAAAAAAAGGCACCCCTTGCCAAATTCCACTCCACTAGAAGCATAAAAAAAAAAAAAAAGAAGTTAATTCAAATACAAACTCAAATAATGTCTAGTACAGTATGTCTGAAGAAGGAAAAGATCCAAGAGGGAGCTATTCCCCTCTGTTTGTGTTGAAAAGTTAAACCGTTTGTTCAGAGAAAGAAGTTATCCATTGGTTTTCTCCATTTCTTGTTTTCAGACAAGAGGCTGGATGGGTCACTCCTGCACAGGCCACCTTCTTTTATAAATCGCTAACAGACAGTTGAGCACTAGGCTCTTTGGTGAATTTCCATGATTTAGTGTAGACTTTTGTATAGTTATGTCTTTTCAATATATCCAGTGGGTTTCCTTGGCTTCATATAGAATTTTCCTTTTAACTTCTTCATAGAAAATCTTTTCATTTAATATTCACATTGTTCCACTTAACACTAATCTTTTCAAATTTTACTTTAAAATGGTACAAAGTCAGGTTATATGGGACTCTGAGCAAATTTTAATGGAAGCTGTCTCTCTCCATGACAGGATGGTTGGAAGTTGATGGTTTTTATGGTCCCTTCCAATCCAAAGCATTCCATGATTCTGTGAATGCCCAACACTTTTAAAATAGTTCTAATGCCAAATGCCTCAGTTGTTTCTCTCACATAAAGTAATTGCTTCTGGCCCGTAGAATAATGGTGCCTAGCAGTGGACAGATCTGGTATTTCTGCACTTCAAGAAGTAAGTTTTATCTGCTTGTAGTTTATTCAGCTCCTGTGAAGCAAATCTTCTTTTATTCTCATTTGTAAGTTAACCTCAGCAGTGGTCAAGGTTCCTCTGTGCACCAAGATTCTTGCATGTTCTTCGACTTCACAGATAACACATTTCACTTGCCTTTCCCATTTCTTCTTTTTCATGTTGTAGCCAATTCATCTTCTTGGCATTTATTATGAGTCAAAGTTGACCAAACCAATCTTACAAGGTTAATTATTAATTTGAGTCATCAATAGTTCAAGCATTTTTTTCAGCTATGTGATGTCATCTGGGTTAGTTAAGGACCTTAACTTGAGATTATCTCAAGTCATGCCCTATACCTTATTTATCATTCTTACTGTTTAGTTTAAGAATATGATGAAAAGCTGTAGTGATTCTGTGCTTCCTTATGACTTGTTTAATTTTTCTTTTTCTTTTTCTTTTTTTTTTCTTTTTTTTTTCTTTTCAATGCTGCATGAGTCTTCAAACACAACTTTCATACTTGCAATTATATTATCTAAATGCCATGTGGCTTTGGAGCTTTCCACATTGTTTCCAACCACACTGAAACAAAAGTCAATGAAAAGAACAAGCGTCATTTTTTGTTTCTTGCTTTCTTCAGCAGTCAGCAAAGCATACATACCCAGTCAGCTCAGCTTCAGTCTGGCTTGAAGCTGCCCTACCTGCCTCCCCTTTTACTGTTTAAAATGGCTTCTGTCTGCAAATTATTGTGCTCACCATAACTTTCCTGATTTAAATCTCATCAAAACCTCTTTACCAAGTCAGTTCAACTATCAATAGTAGATATTTTTTTTTATATTTCTTCTTCCCCTCATACATTATTCCACCAAAACTGAATAACAGTTTCTCTAGCAGCAGATTTTTCTTTAGCCACTATGATTATTCTCACTCTCATTGTGATTAATCATTTTGTACATTCTTCCAATTTTTTCATTATTCACAAAATCATAGAATAGGTCAGGGTTGGAAGGAACCACAGTGGTTCATCTGGTCCAATCTCCCTGCTCAAGCAGGTTCACTTGAGCACACAGCACAGGATTGCATCCAGAGAGTTCTAGAACATCTCCACTAAGGGGAACTCCACATCCTCTCTGGGCAAACTGTTTCAGTGCTTGGTCACTGCACTGTAAAAAGGTTCTTGCTCATGTTCAGGTGGAACTTCCTGAGAGTCAGTTTCTGCCTCAGCCTCCATTGCCTCTTGTCCTATCACTTGAGACCACCGAGAAGAACCTGCACCCATCATCCTCTTAACACTTTCCCTTTATATATTTATACACATTTTAGTGAGTTCCCCTTACAGCTGTCTCTTTCCAAGCCTAAAAAGAACCAAGTCTCCCAACCTTTCCTCATATGAGAGATAGTCCATTCCCTTAATCATCTTTGTCTGTGTGATCCTTGAATATCAACCAACACTCTTGGAACCCTATTAGAGTACAGGCACGTTATAGAGGAATTTAAATGTGTCAGTATCCCAGTAGGGCTTCACAGGAATGCTCCATAGTCCTGTCTTGTGATTAGGTCTTTGGCTGCTTCCACTTGCTCAAAGTTTTCCCTTGTTATAGTTCTCCCCTTCACAGATCTTATCTCTTTTGGCCTTGTCCCCATCCCCCTTTAAATCTAGTTTTGATTCATCAATAATTCAATAACTAGTTTAAAGTTCTACATTCCTGATCTCTTTAAATTGAGTTTTCTTTCTTTTTACGAGTCTCATTCTAGAAATTATTTCATTCCTTACAATGATGTCATCATACTTGCAGCTTTTCCTGGAACTATGATTTCTTTCTGTATCTTAATCTTTGTAAAGCTTATTCAGCTATTTCTGTCCTTAGATCTTCTAATAATTTTTTTTTCCTGCACGTAGTTTTGCTTCCCTGAATATTTCTTGTCCAGTCTGTAATGAAATTTCTTCATCAACGTGAATTAATGGACTGAAGAAATGTCTAAATGGCACTTTGAATGCCTTCCTCATAGAACTTTCCTTTCATCAAAGTTGAATTTGGTTTTAACTACACCCAATTTTGGAATCTCAAAGTTGGGGTTTTTTTCACTTAACCCTCTTTCCCACAGGGCTTTCATGAACAGTGGCATTTTCCACTCTTCTATTTTCAACGGCCAGCACCTTTACTAATAATAAAGTGCTCTCTCTTCCTTTTTGTGTGGGTAAATGGTGAATTCCATAAAACCTTCTGATGTCTTTAGGAGAAATCCACCTGCAGCCTGTAATCAAACTGTGCATCTCAAGGCAATTCTGAACTTTGCCCTTGACAATATGAGAGAAAGAAATGACTGAGCAGAGATGCAGTAATGTTACCAAGAATTACATTGGGTTTAGTATTTTTGTCAAGCATCAGAATCACAACTTTTTTTTAAAAAGTAGCAGCCCCTTTTGAGAATTTTCAACTACCTGCACCGACAGACATTTCTCTCTTCTATGAAAATAAGATCTTAATAATCAATAAGGGACAATTGAAATAATAATAAGTTAACAATTTGAAAGAATTGCTTTTGTAGTATGATGATTTCACCATTAAAATAATTATGTTTTTTAAATGATTAGCCCTCACAGTCACTATTTAAAAGTAAACTGTCTCTATTGTTCTTGAATTTCTGATCAGTTTTGTCTCATGAAATGGGTGGGTTGCTATCAGATGTTTGGCAGACTACAATGCAAATTAAGTTTTTTAGTCTGTGGAAATATCCATTAACCATACACATTTCCAAACTTCAAAATGCATGCTTGAAAATTACAGTTGATTAGACACTTTGTTATGAATCACAGAACAAAAGCTGAAAATCCTGCTCTGCTTTTCATTTATAATATCAAACAATGATGCTATTCCACCATTGTATAGCATAAAAGGTGTGTTCATGTTTGAAGAATATAGTGTCCATAAGGTTTAATCTGCAGTCTTATATTCAGAGCGGTTTGTAAATTGATTCTTCACTAGATGCTGTAACTCTTGTTAATTGAAGATAAATGGCTGAATTCCAAGAGAATGCAACACAAAGAATGCCATTAGCCCTGTCAATTCATAAACAAAGTAAAGAATATTATTCACTCCTTGTTCTTGTAAAATAGTACCCAGGTTTCAAACAATATAAAGAAATCTCACTTAAATCATTGCAATTATTTAGTCAAAATGAGTTTGCTTACGAACAAATGTACCAAAAGAAAAAAAGATTGGTTTCTTTATAAAAAGTAAAAAGAGAGAGAATAGGCAGAAGAAAAGTTTATCATAATCCCAACAGCTATGTTAATAGCTATAGCTTTGTTTTCAGCCTTTTTTCTTTTATTATCTTCTTGCTGACCTATTTCTTCACTGAAAAAAGTGTGTTCTGAAACACATTGAATGCTTCTAGGTCAGAGGTTCCCAGCGTCTGTGCACCATGGTGACAGTCTCAGGAGATTTTCAACCAGTAAGAGTTTTCACAAATCTCTCATGAAAACCTTTGGGTAACCAGAGGCTACAAAGGTTTGGGTTTGGTGTGGGGTTTATTTTGCTCTATATGCATTTGTCTTCAGCCTTTGTGAATTTGGGATTCCCTGGATCACTTGGCTGCCTATTCCCAGAAATTAAAATATATTTTACTTTTCTTTCTGTGACATTAAAAATGCATTGCAATGAATAATATAGTAGGGCTGTGTATAAAACTAAAGCTTTTGCATTCCTTTTAAATGTTTGTTCTTTAACAGAGATTCTCTGAGGGAAACTTATTGAAATGATGAACAGTAATTTAATTTTTTATCATAAGCATTAGTGGAAAATAAAGGACAAAAGTACTTTGCAGGGCTGAAGAAATGGAAAAGATATTTATCATGGGAAAATACTGCATCCAGGCTGAATCTCTGGCAGTGCACATTCTTTTTCTGTTCAAAGAGTGGCAATAAGGAGATTAATATTTAGAGTCTAGAAACATTTTCTATTTATGTCATAAGCAGCAAGTACCAAAGTAACTTACCATGAAAGTGTTATTAAAAAAAGTGTATAGTCAACAGATGAAAGAAAAGCTTTTGTGAGAAATCATTTTAAAATTTTGAAAAGAAATTCAGTAACTACTGGTTTTCCCCAAAAATATTCTGGAGGAATGTTAAAAGCAATAGCAGGTCAAATCATCAACTCCTACATATCAGTACCTCTGAAACAAGGAAGACTTGCACTTTTGGAAGACATCTAATGAAAACTGTTCCAGGAATTTGCCAGTTGTTCAAAGATTTGAAATATCATGCCACACCACTGCACTTTCATGGAGAAAATTCAAACTCTCCTATAAGATGTAGTAATTATTGAAATTAAGACACATACAGAACTCTTCAGTTCAGGTATCATTTTGATATCCTTATTCACTCATGCACAACTTTTTCTGATAGTGTGAACCTCTACATAACAAGGAATAGGTCTTTGTAAACTGCCAAATGGCAGGAAAAAAGATAAAAGCTGTGCTGTTTTTTCCCCCTCCCAAAAGAAAATATCAGTTGATAAATTGAAGTCTAAAACTACAGAATCAAAATATTAAGTATTTCATTTTCTCTACAGACACCTCATGAATTGACATCCTTCATAAAAGCCAACAGACAGCTTGGTTTCAGTAGGTCAAAAGGATTTATTGAGGCACACACTGCCATTCCATTTCGGCATGACAGGTGTTATCCGGCTTTGCAATACTTGGCATAAAATGTAGATAAGCTTTTTCTTCAGGACAATCTCAGACCAAGCCCAAAGATATTTTGAGATTCTGCTGAGCTATGAAGAATATCCACCAATAATATTGTATACAGTAAATTGTGAATAAAATATGGGAGTTTTCAAAGTACTCCTTTAAAAATCCCGTCTGTAATAGTGAATTACCAGTGACAGTTGTATATCAGTTTCTCCCAGTTGTAGAAGCCACACAACTCTTTCTTTCTTTCTCTCTCTTTCTTTCTCTCACACAACACACAGAGACATGGGTAAGAGAAAAAAAAAATCCTACTACAAATTAAAATCATTGCTTTGCCTGCCACTATATCTCAAAAACATGACTATTCTCTAGCTATCTACCAAAACTTGATAATGCTAAAATAATATCTTGTGCATACTAGCCTGAGGCCAAGAAGATAACTCAATTCCAGAAGAAATTTTTCATGTAGAAGCCTTTACACGAGAATATTACCTCTGAAAAATGTCTCCAATGATGGGAATTCCTATGTGAACTGCTCCCAAAATTCTAGTTAATCTATACCGAAAATGCCATTTTCAATCTGAATGAGCTGTTAAAAAGTGTAAATTCTCTTATTTTTGTCCTTGATATTATTCTAAGGACAATTATCTCATTGTTGAGGAGAAATGATATAATGAAAATTGTATAATATTCAAAGGCAGAAAACATCAATATTTAGTGCCTGCCTTTTGCCACTCTTCTCACAGCAAATCTTGTAGAGTAGCAAGGGTATAAAAAATGACAATAGCCCCACCAAACTTGCAGCATTCTGCACTTCGGTTTACCAGGTCAACACCAGCTGCAGGTTAAAAACAGCATGCCTAAGTCAGTCATGGAAAATGTTTTGCTACCAAGGCCACTCAGTCCACTCCACGATACAGGGATGTCTTTCAGCCACGTGCAAAGGAATGAGAGATTGGCAGGGCAGACCTAGCTGTGCATAACTAGGAGCAAATGTATGCTTCAGAACACCAAAGCTTCCTACATAACACATCTCAGTTATATTAGTGTGCAGCTTTTTTTTTTTTTTTTTTTTTTTTTGTATCTTTATTTTTTTTTTTTTTTTTTTTTTTGTGCAGCTTCCTGATGTTTTGAAGGCCTCAGCTTGCAATTAATATTATTAAAACCTTGGTTTGAGAGGCAAAGGTTCACTACTGCTCTTTCTCAGAAGAAGGGCTGTGCCCAAAATAGAGGGTTTGGTTTTAAACACATCTTTTTCTAATACAATCTAAATTAACCACTGAATCAAAGGTTCATACAGAAAGATTTTGGTCCTGAAACCACTGGTATGGTTGCATATGTCCTCAGTGCGCATGCACGTGTTCTGTTTATGTATGACATGTAGTCATGAGTTTTGTGGGCACAAGATCAAATAGCCAAAAACACTGTGTATATTCTACTGATTATGTTTAATATCGTGAGACTAAGTAGAACAGCAGTAGTAGTAAATCTGGTGGAAAACTTATTTTCATGCCACAGAACTGAACAAGTCTTCTGGAAAGAAGAAACCCAAGAAAAGAAACAGTTTTACAGGTTTTATTCTTTCTTAAGAAAAATGTGAAATCAATTTGGGAAGTGAAAGTACAGGTCACAGGAAAAACAGGTGAGGAGCAAAGAGACAGAAAGAGTAGTTGCATAGAAAAATGTCAGGTAATCCTATTTTTTGAAAGCACTTGAAAACACTTTGGAAAATAACAATGGTCTCCAAGGATTCCTGATGGAAAAGTCTCATATTTGGTAATTTACACTGAAGGTTCTCAAATACAAGCAGAGACTTGAAAAGTCACCTTTTCTCATCTCTAATCTCTCCAGTGGGTGTCCAGCTAAGAACCTGGGGATCTCACAGCAACTAAGCTGTTAAACTTTTTGCACCTGAAAGAGTAAACCTTGTCACTTTGAACGGGATTTTCTTCATGGGCATCCAGTATCCTATGATTGGAGTCAGAACTTTTCTGTTATTGCAGCTCAAAATGCCAAACCCAAGTGCAAAAATTCTGTAATGAAGACATGCAGCAGGGAAAGTACCTCCAGAAGAGTGAGGAGCACTGGCAGGTAGTGCTATTTTACAGGTTCAGAACTTCCAAATTGTCTTCCCTCTGACACATTGCATTTAGGTAAAGCAGCCTGACTTACCAGTCATCTCTTCTTTGTCTTCTCTACATAAGGAATTAGCACCCTTTGGTGCCAAGGAGTTTTTAAGATGTTCAATCAATGCATACAAACAGTTTTGAGGATATTACCTTTTGTGATACTAACATTGATGCTTTGATATTAGAAGCTGGGGTCTTATTTTTCTCCTTTGGTAAATGCCAGTGACCACTCTGTACATTAGGAGTCCTGAACAGCTCACAAAGTCAACATAGAGCAGGACTCTAGCATAGATAACCCAATATTGAAGGCAGTATGAAAAAGGGCCAGAGAGTTGAGGAAAGTAATGTGTGGAAGAGCTAGGTAATGAATAATTAGGAATTAAATGTAAAAAGAATAATAAGACATCATCCCATTAAATGGTAAGCTATAACCCATCACTGCAATGTGCTGAGAAAGTCAAAAGTAGAAAGGAATCTGAAGATGAATTTGAAGATGAGAAGTAGAAATTATACAGAAGAGAAGCATTTGCTTAGACATAGCATAAACTGCTGACTGCCTCAAAATGAGATTATGATATCTGGAGAAAGCCTGCCTTACACTTATGCTCTTTCTTAAACTTTTTTTGCTCTTCCCCTGCTTGGTGGACATGTGATCCTGTGCAAGGTGACCCTTGGCTCTGATCTAGTTGAGCAATTCTTATATTCTCGCACTACAGGATTAGCTCCCACTGGGAATGAGAAACACAGCACTTTCCCTCTTTCCCCTTCATAGCAGAAGGAAGAAAAATAATGGGAAAAGCGATATGACTGCTTGTGATTGCAGGACTCAAGCCAGCTCAGCAATGCTTCTGGGAAAGGAAGAATGGGATGTGAGGTGGATAAGAGACTGGTGTAGAAGAGGAAGTCCCTAAAGACTCTGCATGCATGGGGAGGAAGTAACATACAACTGTCCCCATCATCTGGGTAACCTATCATCTAAGATTCCAAATTATGGCCTAGTACTTTAAAAACATCCTAATACCCTGTAGACTAAAATCAATGCTCCTTGAATCCATTTAGTCACATGGAAAAGCAAGCCTAGTGTAGTTCCTAGTGGATAAAATAATCTCAGACCAGTTAGCTAATAGTGAAGTCAGCTTTAGAGAACAAGAGAAAAAAAGGTACCAATGCAGTGTCAATCCTGACTTAATCTGTCACTAGAAATGTCCATGCTGCCTACAAGCTGTCTTTTAGCTCTGATCTCAAGGGCTATTTTCCTACATAATGAGAACAGCATGAGGAAGGAAAAATCATAATGCAGGTTCTTGTTCTATTAATTTTTTTTCGAGCACAGGCCTGATGTCTGCAGTGTTTCACAAGCACTAAAGGTACTAAGCATTTTTAATAGAACACAGAGCTTTACTGCAGAAGAAAGACTTTTCCCATATGAGATCTATATGGAATGGAAACATTTATAAGTCTTGGAACATCTGGAAAAAAAAAAATCTGAATCTTTTTCTCACTTATTCTGTAACACCCTTTGTCTGACTTCCCCAAATGATATTTTGATCCTGCTTGGGTGGTTTTTTTTTTTTTTTTTTTTTTTTTTTTTTTTTTTTTTTTTTTTTTTTTTTCTTTTTCACACATCATGCTATGCTTTAACACAGGTAACAAAATTGTACATGTCACTTTATAATTCTTATTTACTCTGGCTGTGTGTCTCTGATTTGCATAAAGAGGGGAGAATAACATGGTTAAACTGTTCGGCAGGTGACGGCTAAGCAGTGAAGTGACTGAATTCAAATCCTGGAGTAAGTTCCAGACGGCTGCTTCTCTAAGTTGGGCGAAGGAGGGCCGAGGCGGCCGCGGGCGCATCATCATCATCCCTTTCCCTTTGTTAGGAGCACCAGCAGCGCTGATCAACAGCTCCACCTCCTGCCCGATGGGCCGCACGGCACAGAGCGGGAGCCGCTGCTGTCTTCACTGCCTCGCTCTGCTCAGGCAAAAAAAAAGTACGCTGTAATTTGTATTTAAAGTATTCTTCTTGGACGATTCTGACACTAACGTCTCACTCCTTTGCTGGCAGTAAATGAAACGGTGCAGAAATCTAATGTACTTAGATAAACCCCCAAAACAGCTTTTAAAACATTGTTATATGTTTAAGCATCTCCAAAGTAAGGAAATAAGCTGCAAATAATGCCATCCCTATATATATATATGTACATATATACATATATACATATATATATGTATGTAGTGGAATATCTAACAAGGCTTTGAAAATATGCTGCAGACAGCGACAGAGAAGAATGAAAATCATTTTTTTATTTCAAAATCTTCCTTAAATTGTGTAAAATCAATGCAGCATGAAAGTGACATATGTATGAGACTGAAGGATCACGACTAAACTTCAGTGCTAAGCCCTTCTCTGCATTCTCTGGAGTAGGAGGGTTCAAAGAGCACCATAGTCTGGTAGCCAGCAAGCAGAACCTTTCACTGGCAACGTTGTTTATACCTGCATATTGAAATTCATCCATAAAACTTTTTCATATGCATTTCTCTGGTAGTGGCATTAGTGTGCATTGAATGACTTCTGTCTTTTGAAATCTGTCACATACTGCATTCAGCTCTCACCATAAATTTCCTAGAATAAAGTGGATAATGGAATTGTTTCTCGGCTCTCCCCTTACATTAACTGAAGTATTTCTTATACTCATTGCCACTTTGTTTTCTGGCTTTCAATAGCAACATTAATAGAAGTGGAGGTGTATTATCTTATCTGGGCTTTATATTTTGAAATATCCAGGACGCTCTCACATTGTCTGCTTCCCACATAAAAGCTGACTTGGAAAAGAGAGGCTTTTCTCCCCACAATCAATATCTGAACAAGTGCTATCCAGCAAAAACATCTATAGTCTAGACATTAAAGCAAACCTTTCAGCAGCACATCCTGATTTCTGTTATGTAGCATGACCATGGCAGTTTATTAAGGCATCTCTTTCAGTCTCTGACTTAATGCTTTGTACTATGAATCCCAGACCTTGGAGGCTCTCTTCCCTGCAAGAAAATAAGGCAAAGGATCAAGCGAGACATCTGGACTGAGATAGAAAAATATGACTCAAAACTGCTAATTATAACCTAAGAGGACCTGTAATCAGGCACCGCAACGGAGAGCCCACAAACCCACCAAAATGAGGGACAAGCAATAACCAGTCCCAGAAAGAAAACAAAAATAAAACGTTACAAGTTTTCTGGAAGACTTCTGCTTTTAAGGAAAAGTACAGCATATGAAAGTCCATAAACAAAAGCAAATACCATCTTCCCCTTGTGCAGCCAAGGAAAGCCCTTCCCAGTAGTGAGGCCTCTTCCTATAGGGTTCCAGAAGTTTTGTTTTCCAGCTGAATATGGCTCATCTCTCTGTAATGTCTTCAGAAACACCAGTACCTGCCTCCTTCACCTAAGCTGACAAAGGAGCTGAGGGTCTTAGCACCCAAATATGCCACAGCTTTCAGAGCATAAGAAAGGGGTGAATGGGGAACGTCCTGGCTTGAAATTACTGCTTAAGAGAGGGAAAGGTCTCTCAGTATGTTTTCAGGAATTTTCCAATTCTTTGCAGGCTGTGTTCTGTTTCACTACACATACAAATTGAAATACTATGATTTCCAGTCATTCCCAGGATTTTTTACACAAGTGGTAGCAGAATATGGCCCCTCATTGTTATATTTAATGTCATTTCAGTGAATGGCAAAGACATGCAAGTGAATTTAGTATTTTCTTTGCAAGGACAGAGGAGCTAAAGATGGTGATTACAAATCACTCTGGGGCATGCCTATAAACTCCAAGTAATCCATTGAAAGGAGATAATGCTAACATATAACGGGAGCAAGGAGATCAGTATTCCCTTTTCACTGTAATACTAGGAAACATCAATATGCATTGCTCTGCTAATACAATGTGGGTTGTTTAGCAAAGTCAGAACAAGGCAAAAAAAGAACAAGATTAGAAACCACGAAAGCGTGTCCTGTGCACCGATTGGCTGGAAAGGACTTTTGTGCTGCAGACTAGCAGCTGAAATCCAGAGACTTGTTTCATTACTACCAAACTGGAATGTCAAAATCAGAATTTCTCTCTATCCCCTCAGAGCTAATTCTTACCATAAATCATGGCTTTCTTAGCATGTACAGTAATCTTTGCTTCCTAGAATGTCACAGGTTTTTCCTAGTAATAATTAAAGTCTAGGATGCTACTAAAGCCTGCTAAAAACCTCCTATCTCCTAAGAAAATTTTTCTCACTTCTAGTCCTCTAATCTCCAAAACAAAATACTGCTGCACAAACTTCTTGGAGGCTTCTTGCTGCAGGGTGAACATCGCCACCCTTGGGCTGATCTGAGCTTGTAGGATCTTTGTCTGAGAAGCAGGTAACAGCTCCTTTGAGACTGCATCCACAATTCTGGTTTCTGTAGCCTAGCAAAGCTGTGCAAAAGGCTTATTTATGTTCATGTATAATTTCAACACTTTCAAAGGAGAAATCCAAATTTTTTTTTCTCCTGTCTTGCAGACCTTAACCAGATATTATATTTGTTAATACCCTCTAATCCAGCTTTTAGTCTGCTAAGTGTCATGCGTATTTTCTCTGTCCCCACATTGTTTTCCATTCACTTATTTTTACTGGCACTTCTATTGCCCTTCTTATGTTATATATTCCAGCCTCTTTGCTCTGAGTACCTGATGAATAATGTTCTATTCTTCTTTCACTAAGGAGGAAACCATGTCTATATAGCTCTATGAATCATGAAAATAAGTTTTTATTTGTTTAAGTTCAGCACTTAACAGAAGTCAAGTAGTGTGGAGTTAGGGTAAATTCACATCTTGAAAGGTGGATTGAGTCTATAAAAGCATTAAAATGTATTTTTCATTGGAGAATTGTGAGGTTAAGCCATTAACTTTGTGAATTTGCAGAGGTTTCCCAGAAGCTTACTCAAATCTAGTGTTTGTATCACATTAAATCTATTCTACTTATTACCCTAATAGCATAAATGACCACTCATGCAATGGAGAGTGACAAGATTTTCCTAACAGTGCCTCTGAAAACTCAGGGTCACTTTGAACCTAGGTAACCTACAGAAACAACTGTATTAAAACAATATGAGTTTTGTGAAGCTGGTATTCTCTTAGGTACTTTTCCAGTTATTTGGGTTTATACATAAACAGTCAGACAATCCAAAACAACCTTTGAGTGGTAAACACAGGGAAATTTATCTTTTTGTGGAGTGTGTGTTCTTTGCTTTTGTTTTAACAAGAGCAATAATAATGAATATGACAGGCACTCTAAAGGACAGTGATGATGAACAAAGAAATTCAAGATTTCCTATCATCATTTTTAAATATTTAAGAAAAAAACAAGTCTTTAGCATATTGATTTACTTTTATTACCTTCTTTAGGGGATACCAGGGCACTGTACTCACTTCCCATGAAAATTTAAAAACAGCTTACTAGTTGTTCTGTATTCTAGCATCGGAGGAATGTTGTGTATCAGCAGGGACCCCTCTCAGCTGGCCTCCAGCGCAGCAACAATAAAATACAGGAACAATTTCTGCACATAATTAGGCCTTTCTAGCCATTTGGGAGGTACAAGGCTGTTCTAAATTGAAGAGGTTATGCAGTTCTTCACATTCAAGTGCTTCATACCGAAGGTCTGAGAGATACAAAAGGAGTCTCCACACTCAGTCAATGCATTTCTGAGCTGAAATACTTACTTCAGAACTTGTAGCACAGACCTTTTTGTTGTAGAACAAGGGAATGCGAGAAAAGTTTAAAAAATATTTCATCTCATTTATGTCTTAGAAATCTTGCCTTAAATCAAGGTCCTGAGAAATGAAAAGATTTGCTCCACAGTCTTGTGAGGGCAATAGGAGGTTTTTTCCCCGTCTACAGAACTTTTCTTGAGGACTTGAAACCGTAACTAGCCCAGCTGCAAATTGCTGTGAGAACAGGACTGTAGGTCTGAAGAGCCCACTGATAAAAAGGTAGCAGGAAAAAAATAAAATAATATGCTTTCAACGATGTACTTTGTTAAGCTTATCAGTCAAAGTCAGTTCTTAATCTTTGAAAGACCCAATATGTAACATTACATTGCAATATCTTCTAAGGTGAGTTCAGACAGCAGAATACTCACCTGAAATTGTCTCAAAGTGTATGCATCTACAACCACTCAGGTTGCTAGGGTATTTCAATTACATTTATTTTGAAGTAATTATTTCTTTTCTACAGTAATGCAGAGTGCATAATTGTACTCTTGCATTCAACTGTGGCTTAATTGGAGCAATATTTGCTGGTAGCAAAAAGGGAAATTATTGATGGAGGAAAAGGTATTTGCTATGTTGTACCTCCCTCAGCATTTTTCTCAGCAAGGTAGGATTAATGAGGGAATGGGTGACCTCTAAATGTGCCTGAACTCCACTACATTCTGAAAGGATCATTGTCCAGAAGGCTGTTTAAGATAATTTCCTTAAAAGGCCATTGGCAAGTCCCTAAAACCTCTATTGATCCTGTTCCAGCAGGAAATATCTTAACTTTCCCAGTCTGAGCAACTAAAGATTTGTGAACTTCTTAGCAGCACATGTGTCCCAAACTGCTTAGAAGTGAGAAAAGCAGAGAAAATGTTTCTTGCTAAATACAGAGAAAACAAAATCTTGATGATTACAGATATCAGCAAAATGCTTGGCAGAATGAAAACCTGACTTTAAATGCATGGTGGTTGAGAGCACTTAGCCAGTGCCAGTCAGGAACATCATGAGTTCACTTATTGCATATGTTTTGATTAGGAAAAAACCCAGAAAATCACTGAGGCTATTAAAAGATTATCCAGCAGGAGATGAGATGGTCAGTTAAAGAAGATTCCCAAGCATAAAGGAGAGAGGAAATGAGTTATTTAGAAAAGAGGTATTTATACCTGCTGTGGATCTGTCCATAAGGATTATTTAGACTAGGAAAGTGATGAATCCCAGTGTACAGAGAGGAATTTTTTTAAGGCTTTTTTTTAATACTTTGGACATGTCTAACTGATACATAATTGTAAGCATATTTAGGAATGTAACTGCAATGTTAGAAACTGAAGTCTAAGATTTTTGTTTGGTTGACATTTTCAACAGTCCCACTCAGCTGATATCTGACTATGGGTGTTATCTTTCTGGTAGAAAGTCTTTCAAGTTTTGTTGCCTCCACCAGCCTCTTAGCTGCTGCCTAAGCCTATCTTGTGTGTGGAGCACAATTCTGTGGTCAAACTGTAGACTCAAAATGGGAACAAAAGTTTCTGACATGAGCAGCTGTACATCTCTCTGTGTCCATCAGGCACCAGGGGGAACCACTTCAGATCTCACAGACTGGATATGTGAAAATATTTTTCCATCTCCTAAGTGACTTCCACACAGACTAGTGGGTATAACCAGGTGCAACTGATCCTCCTCAGTGTTTTCTACGAGGAAGGCATGTCTAACTTAGCAACCTAACTCCAGGGAACAATGAAGAGCTAAGAAACATCAGCATCTCTTGCTTGTTAGGTTATTTCACTACTCTATTTTGAACTGCTCAGTTTCTTTCCCTCTCCAAAACAAACTTCTCTAGGAGGGACTATCTCTAAAGACTGTGCAAGCACAAACTAGTTTGAAAGACTTCATATCAAAGCTCAGGGATGATCCTGCATCATCTTTTCAGCTGTGCAGTCATAACCTTACTGATTGGGTTGAGGTGGCTTCTGCTCAGCAACAAACTGCTTACAAATAAGGTACTGAAACCCACAAGTCATTTACAAACTCAATGATCATCCAAAGCATGCTGTTCTCGCTAACCAGCAGTGTCATAAAATGTAATAACTTCAAAATATCGAAAAACTATCCAGTGTTAGTGGCTGGGGGGAAAGAGTGATGTTAGTCTTGATGGATCATGAAAAATCAGATCTTACAATCACATTATTTCAGTGACAATGACTTCTCTCGTCTATATTATGTGCTTTTAGACTAAGATACAGCCTTTGGACCAGACATGGTTCCCTGTAATGACTTCAGACATAAATTTTAGTAGATTATCTCATTTGGAGCTAACATGAGACAGAGCCTACAGACTCCTTGCTTCCTTGTAGGACTAATGTCTATTATTCATAAACATTTCCATTTTGTTTTCAATAAGGACAGAACTTTTTTTTTGCTCTAATGACATGAGTAACAATCCTCTGAAAAACTGACTCACAGTCAGGATTCCTAATGCAATAAATAGTCAGAGGTTTATGGCCATTTTTAAATTTAGTTTACAGCTTTGGCAGGAGCAAGATGTGCAACAAAACAAAACATACAAGAAATAGTTATGAGTTAAGCAGAAAAAACAGAAGCCTGTGGTAGCAAGAAACATTGTTACTAAAAATAAACAATATGCCTGCAATATTTATAGTTTTAAAACATATTTCTGAACATAAAACTACTTCAAATTTAAATTGATCAATTTTTGAATCTTCAGATAGGTCCCTACTGCTTTGGTTCCATGTAAAAATCAGCAGGTCTTCCAGTTGTAGCTCAAGTACAGCCAGAAAATTTGCAAAGCCCTGGGTTTTGGACAAAAATATCAAAAATTCTGTGCAAGCATATCCTCTGCTAAGAGACTTGCCTAAAATATACTAAATTATATACTAAAATATACAGCAATAGTTGATGTATTCATTATTTATATAAGGTAAAGCAAATTCAACTGCTGGGAATACACCTAAGAAGCTGGAGAGTTAGTTCAAGGTCCTGCTTCAGGGAACAATTAATTATTTATACAAAGTGGGAAAAGGTTTGAAAGAGGCTGGAATAATCTCTTTCCATAATACCTGATAAACTGATAAGGCTATCCCTTGGGAAATGGAACATAATTTCAGAATGCAAGCATGTTAACTGTTTTGGACATCTTCTTGAATCATAATACTACACACAAAACCTCAGGAAAAATATCTTTTTAAGACTTCAGTGCTATCTATTCCAAACTTAGTCATTTATTTGGCTGGAACTGCAGACCCAACATCTAAAATAAACCAAGCAAGCATGCAAGTGCTTCCAACTGGCTTCTAATGGTGATTCATTAACAAGTGGCTCAAAATTCTGGCATGGCTTGTATCCCTAGGAGCTACAGATGCATTTTTAAAGGTGTTTAGGCGCCTAAAGATGCAGATAAGAAGCTGGCAAAGTTGTAATGATTAGATACCTCTGTGCTTCTTTAGGTGCCTAAGTACCCTGAAAAGCTTGGCCCTGAGAGCCATGCTGCAGGCTCAGTAAGCCACTGACCCCCTTCAATGGCTTTTCTACTGATTCTATTTATCGCCTTGGAAATAACAGCTATCCATATCCTTTTCTAGTTTCCCTGATTCACTTATTTGAATTACATAATGGCTTCTGCATGCATTACATATATGACTAGCAGGAAAAATTTTGTACATATCCAGGTTTTATATTAGTGGTCATTGAGCCACCTCCAGTTTCTGGAGACAGGAAACATCAGGTGTTTTTCATGTAAAGTGATCCACATTCATTTCTACTTGGCTCATAATCTTGGGTTGTCCCTCTTGGAATAATACAGATGATAAGCAACTTCTGAAGTACCTTTTCTTGGATAATAAAGCCCAGCAAACCATCATTTTTCTCCTTATCTCATACAACATTTACAAATACATAGCTCTTCCCATATTAAGAAAGACAAGTAGCAACAATCATCACAGATATCAAACATAGAACAGGGAAGACTTAGAATAGAAAGCTTAGGAGGTTATGTCTTTTGGTTTTTTGTTTATTTTATATATTTGACACCTAAAGAAGAAGCTAACATTGCAAGGAAATGATCTTTAGAAAGACATTAGTGTCTTAAAAAGTCTGACATAACTTACAACTTATACTCATGATGATATGTGCTTGGTATTTGCTTTCCCCTCTCCTTTTCAGCTTTTTTCTTACTCTGTGGCAACCAGCACAGTTATCGGTCATGCCTGATGAAGACCCAGAAGCTCAAGATTTTTTCTATACAAAAGTTAACATGGATATTTTGAACTTTATTTCTTTCCACTGCCCTTTTCCTTTCTACCAGCAGCAGTTCTTTTGCCTCCTCTCAGTGTATTGGGTACTGAAGAAAGGACAGCCATATCAACACTAATGAAACAACAAATTACATTTTACTGAATTGCTCTATTTCACAGAGGATCTCTTAATAAAAATGAACCACAGTTTATAACGTTATGACTGATCAAACATTAACATCTCTCTCTGCAGATTAAACACCACTTTCAGTGCATGTCACTTCACTTTCCCACAAGGTTTACTGGCTTTTGGTACTGATCATGATTGATGCATTGCTTATATGCAGTATTAAACCTGTGCTTTGCCTGTTTCTGGTAAAGGGAGCCCAGTTCTGTTCTAAATGGTAAAACTTTTATCAGTGTTTTACCTTATCCACATCATCACTCCTTTCACAGACCTAATGCTACATATAAAAATGTTGCTTTTTTGCCTCTCTCAGCTGCCTAAAATTTAATCATTTCAAAGGCAAAATTCAATGGAATTAATAGCAATTTGAGGCTGTCACAGATGATGACCTAGATTAATAGTCCAGTTAAACTTTTAAATGTCTTTGAGCATCCGAGGCACATCTGCTTTTTCTTTGACGTTCTCTCAGCTGTTCTATTTGCCACATACGGCTGAAGAATTCCTTAAATCCTTCATTAACTTTCAACTTTCACATGTTGTCACAATCCTTTAAATTTAATTTCTCTTCTAGAAGGACTGTTGGCTTAGAGGTGGAATCACCTACCATTTGTAAAGGGGTGAAACTTAAAAATGTCTTTCTTTATAAAAAATAATGTTTTTCAGTGAAATCATGCCCCAAGGATGATTTTATACTGTATGCTGAAAGCTGATCTTTTTTCTATGCCGGGTGATTGCCTTGAGCAACCAGTTCTGGCAGACTCATCAGCTAATCCAGGTGCTGAAATGGTAGGTGATGCTGGATTTCACACCAGGTGTCCAGTGGTTTAGTTCCATACAAGGGAGCTGACTCATGTGTTGGAAGGCTACACCTGTGTTTGCAGGCAGTGCAATGAAACCCACAGAGAAAGTTATGCTGTGCATATCTGTGAAGGCAAAGAGGACAAACAACCATATAACACTTGAAAAGTTCTGCTAGAGGATAGAGCTCTCATTTATATACGTAAACCACAATGTTTTTCACAAAAGGGACTCAAAGAGACCCATCCTGGAATACTCAATTACCTTGTCATCAGCATCTTTCTTCTACAAGGAGAAAGTCAGTTCAAAAGGGTCAGAGAATGGAAGTGAATCTGAATAATTTATATACTAAAAAACAAACGGTGGACTAATCAATCAAATGTGCAGGCTTTTTCTCTGTTCTTATTTGATGTTTGATTTCATCAGCAATGAGTCAGCTCAACTTCAAGATGGGATTTAGTGACATAAATCCAAAAACAGAAGTCTCCAGACTATTCTTGAAGCAGTATCAGACGAGGTCTGTGGGACATCATCACCCCACCTGCCTAAATCAGTTTTTTTTTACAAATTATCAGGCTGATGACAGAGGAAATAGATAAAACTCCTATCCTAATAGGATGCATTTTTGCTGCATCAACCCAACATCAGAGATGTCTTTACACAGAAATATGAGATTTTCTGTATATTGTTTGTGGCTAATGTAGTTTGTCTCACAAGTGACTTTGAAAGAACACCCAGGCACTGAACCTCACCTCTACTTTGATTTTTCTGCCAAGTTTTGTGGTTCTCTGTGCAGTGCTTTGTTTTAATTTTTTTTTTTCCATGAGCATCATATAAAGAGAAAACCTCTCTGTGAATTTTAGGATAACTCTGGTTTTCCACTAAGCTGTGATGTACCTAAAATCTATGCATATTTGACCTTCTTTTGTTCAATGGTAAATGACTACAGAGGATGTCTTGATTTATCCTCTTTAAACATTCATTATTGGACATAATTGCCATATCTCTTATTTTCATTCCCTTGAGCAGCCCATTTTAATCTCATACCATATGGAAGTGATTGCAAGCCATCAACAGAGAAGAAAAACCTGAGGTAGATTTGCATCGAGATAAAATGCATCTGCTCTAAAATTACAGAATTTCACTGAAGAATGACATAATTCTGGATTATGTCAATAGCATCAGTGTGGTAGACTGGGCAAAAAGGACATTTATATTCCCCTCTATGTAAAGATATTGATCAGATAAAGTTAATGACCACGTTTGGTGATGGCTAGCCTAACATGGTCCTTTATTTTGTGCATTGAAATTTGACAGAACAAAATATGTGTTTATCAGGCTGCCAACTCCCTTTTATGTACCACAATGTCATTATGTTCTATATTTTGGATTCATATATTATTTCTCAAAGGTGTTCAAAGCACGGCTTTTTTGAGGTTCAAGGCTTAATATGCCATTACATTATAATCACAGAGTCTTGGTTTTGGCCAGGATAGAGTTCTGGGACTGGAACTCTGGAGAGAACTCTGGGAAAAACCCCAGCCAGCCACTAAGTACCACACAGCCATTTGTTCACTTCCTCCTAACCCTGCAGGTGGGATGAGGAGAAGTGAAGAAAGGTAAAACTTGCAGGTTGAGATAATCGCAGTTTAAAATAATAATAATAAAATAATACTTATAGTAACAATAGCCAAGAGAAGCAAGGGATGCATAGTAAAACTGCTCACCGCCAGTGTACCAATTCCCAGCCCATCCCTCAGCCAACTCCTACCACTTCACACAGAGTATGATACTCTATGGTATGGAATATTCCTTTGGCCAGTTCAGGACAGCTGTCCTGGCTGTGCTCCTCCACACTGTCTTAAGCATCTGTTCAAAAAGGCAGAGCAAGGAAAACTGAAAAGTCCTTTACTTAGGGTAAGCTCTACTTAAACAACAATGAAAATCTTCAGTGTTTTGTTAATATTATTTGCATACTCAATCTGAAATAGAGCACTTTACCGACACTAAGAACAAGACTAACTATTCCAGTTCAAACTGGGACACACATTAAAGTCCTCAGTGCTACATTCTGAGGTTTTCTCTTCTACCTTACTGGTCTGCATTCCCAAGGTACAATGTGCATTCCAAAAAAAAAGGATTGACTGGAGCAAGAAGTGTGAAGAAAAAGATGGCAATAATCTCTTATAACCTTTAAGTTCCCTATGTACATGGAACTAGAGGGAAAATAGAGGAATGCCTTGACAGATATTCTGGCTGACTTTGGACTCACAGTAGCCATGAGGTCAAATTAAGTTAAGCAGTCCACTAAACATAGTTTGCAGAAATCTGTAGAACCACTTTCTTGAAATACCAGGGCTGTCCTTGTGCTTCACTTTCCTCACTTCCCTGTTGCCCAAGAAGCCTGGGCTGAGAACACTAGACAGGACTCTGGCAAGCAAAGTCCTCATAGAGTGGTTTTAGAATACCAGACAGACAAGGACTCAATAGACAAGTTTTGTGGCTAGCAGTGAGTACCAAAGAGCATAGGTAAACATTGAAATAGAGGAAATCTAGGAATCAAGCCTGAGCCTGAACCTCTGGTTATCTGCTTCACTTACAGGTCTGTTCCCTGACCCCACTGCAACATGCTCCAGACAGCATTCCTCAAGACTGATTTATTTCAGAAGGGACTGCTCCTCAAAATTTGTGGGTTGGTACCATCTGGTACTTCTTGGCCTTGGGACCAAAAGCCATGAGAAAAGAAAGTGACTAGAGCTGAAAGAACTCAGAGAAACAATACAGTTCACGGTGAATTAGTAGCTATAACTACATCCTTGTGTCATGAACTGGCACCACTAAATTTAAAAAAAAATTAAAATAACAAAATAAAAAAAAAATACCAAGGCTGGTCCAGAACATAGCTGATCTCCAATAATCTCATTATGTCATTGAACCATATTTTTTAGTAAGTCAGTTTTCTGAATGTTTGATTGCTCCATTCAATTCCTTTTAGCAGTTTCTTGAGAGCCTTGGAAGTCATCAAAACCACTGATTTTATGGAGTCTAAGGAACCTTACAGGAGACATTTTCATGTATTGCAAATATTTTAATTTACTGTGAAGTAGCTGAAATCTAAAAGCTCTATAAAATATTTGCCTTGTTTACTCCTGGAGAGCTGTGTCAGGAATTCTTGAGCTAGGTATCAAGGCAATTAGTATGTCAGATAATCCTTTAATTAGATTAGAGGGTGCAGATACTATATGTCAAGTACCTATTGGTAAATGAAAAAGTCTGTCTTGGGGTTTCCTAAGTCTATTTATTTGTCACATAGTTGATTTAAAGCTACTTCTAAAGGACTCTACTTTTCAGAAGAATAGCTAGGTAGGCTAATCTGACCTGAAAAAACTTGAAACATTTCTGTTTGTTGTGTGAACCAGGGACATATTCCAGATCTAAGAGATTTTCAGATCTAGGAGACCCATCTCCTGTCACCCTGTATGGCAACATGCTAGAAAGAGGTAAACATCAGCTCACTGCTAGGCATCACAGGACAGGGTGCATCATGAAACCTCCAAGTTTTATATGCCTAATACCAAAAAGCAGTCACTTGTGCAACATCAAGTCCCTGGCTAGGAAGCAGCTTTGATCCGAGTTATTTTATTGACAATTATATGGTCATTGCTCAGTGTAGTACTTTCCAGACTTTTTCATCTGACTCCTGCCCTCTGAAGTCTGGCAGCAATTATTGAAGCTGTATCCCTTCTTCCAGCACAAAACCCAAACCAGTAGTCTGCAAACAATTCTGGCTAGAACATTTTTCTCCCAAAAAGGGACTTCATAGCATGGAAAGTCTCTTTTTCTTTTCTAGAAAACTCTAGGCACCTGAGCAATTCAGCTCAATGTCAATTGAATTACACCAAATTCTACTTCTGCAGAATTTTTGTCAATGAGGGATTTCAGTGGTCTATATATGTAACACACAAAATTCTTGGTCATGTGTCTGGAACATTGAGAACATTAGTATTTATAGAGGCTTTCAAACCCTCTTCCACTTTGTCTTATTTATAAATAAGGACCCTGTTCCCAGTACTTGATAGCTTTGTCCTTATTCTGCAATTGAATAAATGTAAAGTATATATTTGCATACCTATCAAACCTTTGATAATTTTTATCACAAGAAAGCTGATGGGAAAAGATTGGTTTTTTTACTAAATCATCTAGGATTACCCTGATCTCTGTTAATGTCATTCAGTGAAAAGTTTATAGTGACACTGTATTCAAGATCTTTACTGTCTAAATGAGCGTTTTGAGAGTATAAGCTTGTGTTGTTGCTTTTAAGGGCTTAGTAGTTGAAAAGACATTCCCTGCAACTACAAGAAAATTGCATCCAGTAATGAACTTGTCCATAAAAAGCACAGAGCACTGTTTTGTCGCATGGATGTGTTGCTGCTCTTTTTTTTTTTTTTTTTTTTTTTTTTTTTAATACAAGAGAGGGCTTAGAGGAGGATGATATATGACCAGCAGGATAACAAAACCACAGAGCGAACCACACACCTTCATATGCTCCAACAGTTTGTATGAAGTAATGAACATGACTACAGAGCTTTTTAATTGCCTCAGGCCCTGTACTAGGCACCCAGAATACATGGAAATGAGATGTCAGAAAAGAAACAGTACTTGATTTTGAAATAAGAATGAATTTCCTAACCATCTTGTACCCACCACATCTATGAATTTCTTACATAAGGTGAAAAATATTGAAATACATGGCCTTCTGTGGGCTGAATGGCAACAGAATCTGACTACACAAACCATAAAACAAGGTTTTATTGAGGAAGTAGGAATGATGAGCATGTAGCAGCTCACCCAATTGCTGATAGCAGGTACAGGATCATGATTGATTCTGTGGTTCTGGTGGACTGCCAGGGACACTTGGTGTCTGGGGCATATGGCAGCAACAGCCAATCCTGCAAATGCCTTTTAAATGCAGCCAAGAGTCGTGCTACTCCTTGGCTCCCCAAAGGATAGAGTGGTTTGTGAGAATCGTACCTTACATGAATAGCTTGGCGTTCTGTCTGCACTACTGATTCTGGCTGAAGACAGGGTGTCACCTTCTATTTAAGAATAGACTTTTATGCCTATATATATGTGTGTGTGTGTATATGTATGCATATATATTTAATATTCACACATAAAATGTCACTGAAAAGATCAAATGATTGCATACTGAACTTGAGTTTATGGAGAAATCTCTCCATTGCTGTTTTTATGTGAAGAGATGTCCTGGTGTGACGGTGCCTCTGTATCCCAGATCGTGAGATTGTTGTGTCTGGCGGCGGCGGCCTTTCTCCAGCACACCCCCCGCCCCGGGCAGGCTGCTCCTGCCTGGCTCGCTTTGCTGCCGCTGATGCTTGCTGCTGCTTTCGGCTGCTTTTTGCTATTTTTCTGCTGGCTTTTGCTGCTTTTTCAGCTTGTTTTCACCGGCCGCCCCCCTCTTCCTCTCTCTCTCCCCGCCCTCCCCGTCCCTCAAGACCCAAACCGACTCCGGATCTGCTGGCTGGAACGTGAGTCTGCAAGAAAGAAGCTCGGCGCCCTCCTTCACAGCAACTGCCTGAGTATCATCTGGGGCTGTTTTTTCTTCCCTGTGTTGGGGAGTGTTCTTTTCCTTTTGTTATTTGTTAATAAACAGGTTTTTTCCACTTTTCCTCCGAGGAATTCCTTCCCGAACCCGGGGTTGGGGGGAAGGGGTGGTGGAGGTTTGTCTCCTCATGGAGATTTTTCCTCCTAATTTGTCCTAAACCAGGACAAGAGAGTATTATGTCTCTCTTGGAGAGAAAAAAAACAGACAACAGGCAGCAATTGTCATTCAACGCTCAAGTATCAGCCTACCTCTAAATCTTGAAAATACATTTTAAAACTTCTAAACTATGAACATAAATTTTAAAATTGCACAAGCACTCCTTTTCAGCTGACTAGAGGGAAAACTTGGATATTTGCCATAGTGATATTTATATTTTACTCTTCATGCATGGTGATAATGTTAACAAAAATAATTGTCATAATACCTATTGTCCATTCTCTCTCTATTATAAATATGGCTAGAAGAAAAATAATTTTCCATGGTTTATTTCTTTTATTCTCTTTACTTCTATCAGCTTCCTAAAATTATAAATGAATTGTTTCTAGAAAGGAATGACAGTGTTGTTCTGTATCCTTCTTTTTATGAGGCAAATCTGTTGATCTGTTTCATTCAGAACAGCAAACTCTAAGACAATCATCTAAACACCTCTCTTCATTCTTCCAGCCGACCCATAAATACTGCTAATTGTATCGTTTCAGAAATTGGTGGAGCATTATAAGAAAGGGAAGCAGAAAAGGAAAACATCTTCACTAAAGTTCTTGGAACAGAGAGATTATCTTTGCCTAATGGGGATAAGACGAAAGGCAATGCTCGGAGCCTGCACCATGGTCTCTAACTCAGATGACCCACTATCATTCACTGAATTTGTCATATTATCATTATTCCCTATGATAAGCAGATGTGTTCTATTACTTGAGCTTGCAGGTAAAAAATTCATTATTTTTTGCTCAAGTCCTGAACAAGCTAGGGCAAAGACCTTAGGACTAGCTTCATTATATTAAAAGGTTCAGTACATATGGGTGTTCAAGAACAAGTCTAGGATTTCAAGGATGAATCAAGACTCCAAATAAACTTTTGTGTCACAACAAAAATCCCTGCAATGAAGGTAAAGCTACCCCTAAGTTTAGTTTGCCCACTCCTACCAGATTTTTCGACTATTATAGCTTCATCAAGCTGCCCTTGATCCCTACTTGAAGAAATTTAGATCATGAGGCTCCCTGTATATCCTGTAAATATTAAACCAGCTATCAAGGAACTGTTGTTGGTGTCTCTACAGAGTTGATTTCCATCCCTTGGACTTAAGCTTTAATACCCAGACAGTGACACACTAAAGAGAAACACCTGTAACTGCTAACCCTATGAGATCTGGGAAGAAGTGTTAGCAGATCAGCTGAAGAGCGCTGAGTACAGAAGTAACAGAATCATTCTGACAAATTGCTCCTTTTTACAGCATATCCTATGTTAACTATTGTGAAAAAAATATTTTTTAAAAGTGTATAAATTGGCTAGATTTCAAGAGTACATTTTGTACCTGTTGATGAGGAAAAATATGAGATGCAGTTAATTGATGAAATAGATTGTATTTCAACTAAGATAAAAAAAATTAGAAATGTGTTTAGCTGTTTATTTCTTTATTGCTAAGGCAGTGGACTAAATTTAGATTAGAAGGACCATGTTTGATATAAACACTAATGAGGAACAGTTTTTTGGGGGTAAGAATTTTTCTTGCATGGAAACATGGAAACTAGATTTAGGTATATATCCATTCTCCAAATTACACTAGGAGGATTTGAACAAACGGTAGCATTGCACATCACCTGTATGCTATTATATTGTTCATAGCCTTTTTAACAAGCTTATTTTAATCAGGTGTAAGTAGTAGAAGCTGTTTGAAACAGAGATATCACTGCAAGATGCAGAAGCTTTCATATTTT
Source organism: Cettia cetti (assembly GCA_013401135.1). NCBI lineage: Eukaryota > Metazoa > Chordata > Aves > Passeriformes > Sylviidae > Cettia > Cettia cetti. The sequence goes on from VZUI01027757.1 coordinate 67,358, forward strand.
CAAAACAATACCCAAAACCTTGTTTGTAGCAGTCCATTTACACAGAAAATACATATGCAACTTTATTGTTAATTCATTCACAGCTGCATAACTATTTTCACTAATCAATGCTTTCTCCATTTTTGGAAATGCAAAGTCAGCACATGTAAACCATGCAAACCTGAGAGCAGTCACTCATCCCAGCCCAGCACAGGCACATGCCCCCAGTGACAACACACATGAAAAATATTAAAATGATTATCCTTTCTTCAGACCTGAAAAACACACACAACCTGGAAGCATGGTTTCTGTGGGAGAGTCAAGTAATGTGGCATCTGTGTATTTTCAAAGCACTGCTTGTTTCCATTTCCCAGCCACCAGTACTGCCACAAAGGCAGTTGAATAGTACAGCAACAATCTTCTCTTTCAAGAGTCTTGTTATTTAGCTAAACAAAACAAAACACCCTTCCAATTATAGAGATTAAACTCTTATTCTGCTTGTATACCATTCCCTACCCCAAACCCTACATAACTGAAATTATCTATCAACATCCTTAAGTCTTACTCACAACAAAAGTAATTATAAAAGACAATGGGGAATGAGTTTTTCTTTTTGTTAGTGCTCTTTGGTTTTTTGCTGTTTTGGAGAGGAAAGGATGCAAGCACAAAGAACCTTTTTGTGTTTACTCTCTCAGTAGCCAGCAGCCCTGTGACTATGGATAGTACAGCCCTGAAATGGCCAATAATCTGTGATAAAAACTCCTATCTAGTGGCTGTGTGCCATCTGTACATGGTTATATGGCTTCTGGTAGACTCAGGGCACAAGTCTGCCCGTGAGTGGCTGAGCAGACATATGTTAGATAGCATTACCTGGTAACATCTGCCATAATAATTAAACCCTGCTGAAGACTGGCAGTGTCTCCTACAACAGCTGCTCTCATTCTGTTCCTATAGGAAAGCATTCATGAAGAGTAAAAGGTTACCTGACTTCTTTTACAGGTCTGCAGGGGGAAGAAGGTTTCTTTAAAGGGAGTCAAAGCCTATAAAAGCTTTTTTTCATAACTCTGTGGTGGGCCCTTGTTGTTGCCTAGAAGATTCCACAGTAGATAGTGAGCATCTGGATCATAAAAGGTTATTTTCTGGTTATACCTGGATGCTAGAAGGGAAATCTTAAATGACACAGAGCAGGGGAACCTCAAGAAAATATTCCATCTATTGTTCCGTGTGTAAACCACTACTGTAGGAAAAAGTAAGATTTTAAGCCCTTACGTCTAGGAGGCATGTTTACTGGAGAGCAAGCCAAAGAAGGACTTTCAGGTGTTTGGAACTCTTAATTGGCAACATACATGAAAGGAAATACAGTGATTTTTGTCCCTGCTTCTAGTTGTGAGGGGAGGGTGTGTAGTCAGAGACAGAAGAAATGAGGGCTTCTGGCAAAGTGAAAGCTATTGAACTTGATTTCCTAAGAGAAATTTGTAGAAATATATTCTGCATCAGCTTCCCAGCTGGGGTCTTGGTGTTCTATTTCTCTTAAGCGATAAGAGAAAGAGAAACCCTTTTGAAAATGTATCTTAAGAAATCTATGAACTAGCCTGCATGGATTTTTTTTAACAAAGACCATTCTATTTGTGAAAAATTGTATCCAGCTCTTCTAGCTAACAGGCCTTTAGTCTTTTATCAACTAGTACGTATTCTTCTGTAGGACAGATACCCTGAATCAGTCTGTCAAGGCTCTTCCTGAGTGCCTCCATCAAGGGTGTTTTTATTTCATTCATTCATTCATTCATTCATTCATTCATTCATTATGTATTTATTGCCCAGTTTGTTAAAAGTCTTTGTTCAGAAGCTTTTACATGTTAACAAGTGTCAGGACAAGGTAAGAGGAAATGGCCTCAGGTTGTGCCATAGGCGGCTCAGATTGAATACTAGAAAATATTTCCTCACCAAAAGGGTTGTTGAGCATTGGAACTGGCCGCCTAGGGAAGTGGCAGAGTCACCAGCCCTGGAGGGGCTGTTTAAAAGACGTGTACCTCTGGCACTCGGGCACGTGGTTTAGTGGTGGAATTGGCAGTGTTGGGTTTATGGTTGGACCTGGTGATCCTAAAGGTCTTTTCCAACCTGGATGAGTCTATGATTTTTGCTCTTCATATCGTTGTACACAATGGTGTAAGAGAAAAAAGGCTGTGACTGGTTGATTAATGACTAGAGCTGCAGCAGGTTAGAGAGCAATGGTAACCCAGCTGAGGCCTTCCTTCCAGAAAAATCCTCAAAGCAGGCACTAGATACCTGCTTTTGCTCGTATTACAGATAACTTGATAGACAGTAGCTAACAAATGTCTCTAACTGGTGCCTGCTTTTCTCCCTTCCTTCCTTCCTTCCTTCCTTCCTTCCTTCCTTCCTTCCTTCCTT